>JABUOV010000463.1:0-32179 GCA_025617405.1 Perca schrenkii
AAAAATACTCCTGCCAAGGAGCAATCTACTCCTTAACCCTCGTATTATGTTGAAAAAAAATGACATTGATGATGTTACGGGTCAAAATGACCTGTATAGTGTAAATACACTCAAAACAAACTTTTTTTCCTCATCAAAAACATTTTTTCCCCAAAACTTGTTTTACCAATTATTTAGTGAAAATATTTCCCGTATACACTTGCATATTCCATGCATAGTAGCTAGATTTGGCATCCTAGGATGCCCATATTTTGATGCAATACTTGGCAGGCTTGTTGGGCATGTACTGTCAGAAGGGACAGCGCCCCCTGAATGGAACAAGGTGTTCATCTACAGTGACATGGGGACCAGGATTGTACAAGACAGGTACAATTTTGACCCATTCATCCCATACATCTCTGATCTCAGCTAGTTTGTCTCTTTCACTCGACCAGCTCTGGTGTTGCTGAACACCCAAGCTTTCGTATGAATTGACTCCAAAGACATTGTTGCTAGAAATATTGGCCTTCCACTCTCATCATTCCACAGACTGACAATTGCTTCTCCCTTTGACTTGTACACTCTAGCTAATACTATTCAATTTTATTTTATTTATAGTATCAAATCATAACAAGAGTTATCTCAAGACACTTTACAGATAGAGTAGGTCTAGACCACACTATAAATTCCAAAACCCCAACAATTATAGTAATTCCCCCAAGAGCAAGCATTATCAGTGGCTGTTGCGACAGTGGCGAGGAAAAACTCCCTTTTAGGAAGAAACCTCGGCAGACCCAGACTCTTGGTAGGCGGTGTCTGACGGGGCCGGTTGGGGGTGTGATGAACAGTGGCGATAATAGTCACATTAGAGATAATGGAACAGTGACCTTGAGGTAGTCATGGAAGTTCATGTCATAGCAGGGCACATTGTGTCGTACTGAGTAGTGCAGTCTCCAATACCGGATCCTGACTACTCTGTGCGTATGAACATCACAGCAGGGTGTTGCGGGATGTAACGTGGCACTGCAGAGCATGGGTGGATACTGCGGACGCAGCAGGACTAGGATTTCAATGTATGCATGCAAGTCAATCTGATCCAGTGACTTCCATTTCTTTTGAAATACACACCTCCCCTACAAGTTGGTCATGTCCACTATGATCCTATCTATTGGTTGGGATATGAAGAGATGAAATGGTGATAGAATATCATCAACTAGTGTGGCAGAAAATCTTGTGGGGCTTGGAGTCATCTTGATGACAGTCTGCCTTGGCGTCAGTGTGGTGATGTTGACCATTTTATGTTACCATCTTTAGCTGTCCATGTTGAGGATGATTGCTGCCCATTGTTTTCAGCTAATGTAGAGACTACACCAGACTGGTCCCCTGAATCCTCTTCATCATAGGAGAATTCACAATCCGGATCGTCAATAGCATCGCACACACACACACACACACACACACACACACACACAACACACACACACACACACAAACACCCCCCCCTGCCACACACACACACACACACACACACACACACACACACACACACACACACACACACCTAAATGGGTGTTGAAAGTCTCCGGGTCAAAATGACCCGCAACATCATCTTTGTATACAAACTCTGAACAGACATTCCACCACACATTAGTGTGTCCAGATTTTATGAACAAGTTCATGACCCTAAATGAGGAAATGTCATACAATTTCATGAAGAAAAGGATAGGTTAACCAGTATTTTGGTCAACACAAAAACGCAAATGGGTCAAATTGACCCTTAACATAATACGAGGGTTAAGTAGGGCAATCTGAGCATGTGCCTTAGAGTTTAAAAGGGATCCAAATAAACCCACACACTGTCCATCACTTGAACACACTTTAAAATTATGTTTTTGTCCTCAAACACCAAACAAATATCAACTGGCTGTCTTTGGTAAATGTAAAAAAGAAATGTATATAACTCTTAGCCTTTCAGACATATCTTTCGGTTAACTGCACACATGAACAAACTGCTGTTTTTCAATGATTCATTGGGCTATTGTTAGCCATTTGGTAGACTGGTGCATTCAATGCATGATGGCATAGGCAACCCTGATCAGGGTGAGCAGATATAAAAAAAAACAACTATAAACCACTAAATACGTGCTAGTATCTAACATGAAGTGTTTGTATGCTGTTGGTTAGGGGCTGATGTGATCATGGAGAGTCCTGCTCTTCCTGTGACTGAGAGAGAAGCTGTGACTCTGCGCTGTCGAACGAAGGAAGCTCCCTCTGACCTCACAGCTGATTTCTATAAAGATGGTCTTATCATCAGGAGCAGCTCTACAGGAGAGATGACTATCCAGATTGTTTCCAAGTCTGATGAAGGACTCTACAAGTGCATCATCTCTGGAGCTGGAGAATCATCAGAGAGCTGGCTGGCTGTCAGAGGTAAAACTTTGCAGTTTTTAAAACTAAAATATCTAAATTACCATGCCTGCAGTGTGACGATTATCATGTTCTCTTGTCTTTGCAGCACCTCACAGAGAGACCTGTCTCTTCTCGGATCACTTTATTTATGTCCTCCTCATCTTAAGGACTGTGTTCACCATAGTGATGGTGGCTCTGCTGCTGCTGCTGGTGGGACTGCTGCACTCTGGGAAACTCAGAGTCAAACACAAATAACTGATACTCATGTGTAATGGTAAACGGTAGTTTGGACGTCAACGTGATGGAGCCGATAACATCCCATCCTCTGAGTCTAGGAAATCCACCAACTCAGGAAAGATGCACTTTGAAAAGCATCACCAAGATTTCTTTTACATTTCATTTTCATCTGTTTGTACTTTGACCTTTTTTAAGTTGAGTTTAAGGTGTCAAACTCTTGTTTACATGTTCATATTTGCAGAGACTTTCTCACAGAGAAAAGGTTAGAAACCACAGAGGTTCTGATGCACGGAGTATTTTTAAAAGGCGAGCTGTGTGTTTTCTCAGTATGTGTTGGTCTGTGTTTTATTTTAGACTCTACAGATGCTGCTGATAATTTGAGCTCCTCAGACACAAACCACATGAGAACCTGTATATCTGTAGAAGAGGCGTTCAGGAGCCTCTGTAGAAACAACAAACAGCAGTGTGAAGGGTAAACTCTGTCTTGTATAATGGGAAGTATAAGGACAGAATTGAGTCAGTCTAAATATTCACATTTGCTCCTGTTAAACCATCTGCTGTGTTACTGCATCCCCTGCCTTTTTGTTCAGACTTTTGTTTCGTTCTCCCAGTTGTTGGTTCAGCAGGAGGGAAATTGAGGGAGGATGAGAGAAGAGAGAGTTACAAAATAATGTTACATTAAAACCGATTGTGTTTATATATTTTTGTATATAATTTCTTCATCTGAAAACAAGAGAAATTGATTCTGGGGTAAACAGCAGGTCATTAAACTTCAATATTCAATGGAAAATAAGCTCAGAATGAAATAGCACAATGTGGTGTCAACACAAAACCCAACGCTTTCAAACTGGAGAACGGAGTTCACTTCACGACCTAAACAAAATACTTTCACCCAGGAAACGCTTGTTCGTTCCTCGGGTGAGTTTTAATCAAATCCAATCCTAACCCTCCTCTCTGTGCGCCGGTCAGCCAAAGACCAAGTAGGTGAATGGCCACTGTTCATGTGAAAGACACACAAGTGGGAAAAAGAAACATTTTAAATAAAAAAAAACAATACACAAGTGAACAGCGCAGCAGGGGGGCTGTTTAGTCCCTTTTAGTTGGGGTCCCCAGACAGTTGACTACCTTGTCTAATGGGTAAAGTTTGCTGTTGGTGTTTTTATTCCTTGTATTTCACTGCTGTTTCTGACCGAGAGTAGCTGCAACTTGAGTGTGTGACCCAGCTATGTGATAGAAGGTGTGTTGCTCATGACCCACAGAAGCGCTGTGTTGAGTGTGAAGTTTTTTGGACGAGTTTTCGAGGCAGCTGCAAGCAACAATACCATAGACTGAGCAATCGACCCGTTTCAAACAGGCATGTTTTCAATGGGTACTGTACTAGAGTAGATTAAATACAATAATAATGCATTTTGAAGTGGTGGTATTTGTGAAAAAAACATTTTGCATATTCAAATATTTACACTAGTTTCTGACCATCATCTCTTACAGTACCACATTGTGTTTAAAAAAGCCTTCCAGTCCTAGCCAACTAAAAGTGGGCCTGCAGTATATTTCAAATCTGTAGAGGTGTTTTAGGTACTGCCTTTTTGTAGTTCTATAGGTTGAAATATAATATATAAATTATTTCTACCTTCCAAAATGTAACGTGTCCCTTCTATACTGTGTTAAAGCACAAAATACAAAGGATATTCCAACCGTTTTATGAGAGACGTTCATATGCTAACACTTGTTTAGCACATTAGTATCTGTTATGCCCTTCCATAACATACATACAAGCTTCCACTGTTGTAGTGACAGTTATAGATTATTGTGGCTCAATAATCTAGCTAAAAGTTTACAAAGTGTGTGACATGCAGATGCATAACAATTCGTCTCATTTATGTTTTAAACATGAAACAATGCTTGTGGTGCAATAAAAATATGGTCATGCAATTAAAGGCAAAAAAAATAAAAAATAAAGACATTAGTGCAGAAAGACTATATAGCTAATGTTTTATTTCAACTTAAACTTTAATTTGAAACCATAGTACGTTATAATGACTATGAAAATTATTCGGAAATGCGAACATTCTGTACATGTTTCTATGCTGCAGCCGGTCACCTCGTCTCAGAAACAATGTTATATTATCAATAAGCAATAGCAGTAAGAAGCAGACTTTAATCTCTGCTGTTAATGACTGATACTGGGTGTGTACTTTGTGTTCAAAGCTTAATATACATTACTTTTATATTCTAATCCAGCAAATGTTGTACATTTAATTATAAGATATCAAACTTATGCAAACAAAATACTTTTCTACATTAAACTGTGCAGATGATCCCTGCTTTTTCTTCTTTGTGCTTTGTTTGCAATCCTGCAATTGAAATGTACAGTAAGTAGATGTTTTGTACTGGAACAATCAAATCAAAACTGTAAACCTGCAAGTTGAAAATAACTATACCAATACATATTTGTATATATTATTTCAAACATGAGTAATATCCTTTATCCACCTGGCTGAAAGACACGATCTTGTTTCTAAACCTAGAGAAGATCAGGTTTGCTCTCAGTGGGGTTGGTGAGGGATTTCTAAAAAAGTGGCAGCCTTTTATTTCTTACAGTATAACAGCCGTGAGATATATCCTGAGTCTGACCTAGATCATTGCTTTATTCTTGCTCTTGTTTTTGTTCTCTGTTTTATTTTGACATTTATTTATTGATTTTTCATCTGTTTAGTATTGATATTCTTACCATATAAGTTTGTGCTTACTTTTTGTCTTGTCTTTTGTTAGTTTTTATTTTATCATTTTTTTGTGTAGCCTAGTCATGGGGTGAATTGTTGGGCATCTGGATCAATGGGAAAGTGGGGAGAAAAAATATGATTGAAAATTGTACAGACTTTAAACTACCAATAAAAACTATATATAAAAAAAAAAACATGAGTAAGATCATTCCTCCATGGAAAAAGGGAAGTGTTAATGAGACTGCAGGGGGTGGGGTGGGGGGGTGGGGACTGCCGTAACAATAAAAAAAAGACTGCAGTCATGTTAGTATTATTATTTTATTTTGAACAGCTGTGTTTGTTGGAAACAAATGTTTTTTGAATGTGACTATAGGTAAGTCTAACTGATGTACCTACATTTTGGCAACGCTTGAATATATTTGCAAGACAAACTTTTCAAACAATGGAGTAAAATAGAGCGGATACATCATGTTTTTGTATTGTCCAGGTCACTTCACATTTATGTTCATCTTATTTAGAAAGATTAAGACAAGCTCCACCTCGGGGTGTGGTGCTGTTAATACCACTCTAGGGAAAAAAGACAATCTATATAGTAATACAGACAGATATCATTTATACGGTCAAACTGCTGCAACAGCATCACGTTGGTGGTTGACCACAGTGACTGTTTTAAAAACAGCAGCAGTTAAATTAACAGCGTCTCCAGACATGTGAACACAGCAGAGAGATCAATGTGTTTTAACTGTCACATTATAATAAAAATAGACAATATAACTGTGAGTCACATAAAACTGTCTGACTGACCAGATCATCCAGCTGAACTTCCTCTATTTGTGAAAATAGTAAAAAATAAAGTTGTAAAATAGTGAAATAGTACTACCCTTAACTACTGTATATGTACAATCTAATGTACAAACTCTGCCATCTTTTATTCTGGGTTTAAAGCTTCACAAAGTGCACGAGTACATAGCTATATCATTAGTATATTTATACACTTTCTATATGACATATATACAAATGCAACATTTTGAAATATGAAAGGTTTGCTGTATAACTACAGGATAATATTGGATAACATGTTTTTTTACTTGCCATTTTAAGTGAAAGTGAAATTATATGAATACATGGTGTACTCAAATGAAATAACTGACTTCAGAAAGTCACAAATAAGATCAACACAACAGGATTTCTTATGTTGCACACATCAGCATGCAGGCTCTCCTCCCTTCTTCAGTCAGGCTTCTTCATCTCTGCTGTCTGTGGTCTGTAAGACAGATTACACAAAGATTATATCTGTGGTAAAACTCAAGGTTCACTGAAGTTTTCTTATAGTGTCTGAGTTCCCAGTTAGATTAGCATACAAGTCGTGCACCTGCAGTGTGGTGAGTTCATGATCAATTAGGAAGAGTAATTAGTGATTAAAGGAAGCTGCTGCTGTCAGTCTTACCTTCAGGACAGCTGAGTAGAGACATTCCTGCTCTGTTAGACTTTGGCTGGATTCTGATTCAGATTTAGAAACAAGTACAATCTATGATTCATGTTAAGACACAAGAAATATCATTCATTCCATAGTCATATGTGTTGCGTTTCTTTTTTTTATCTTAATGAAAAGAAATATTAAAATAAACAAGTTACTCCATCAAAATTAAAACAAAAGAACAATGACTAAACCTTACCGAAATGCCAATTCTGGAAAAAACTTTTTTTTGGATTACCTTCTAAACACTGGTAGGGACTGACCGGGGCGCTGATTAAAGTTGTTCCACAGTAAGGGTCCTAAATACTTTACAGAGAATTTACAAGGGCCCTAGAATATTTATGACCCTAGAATTCAACCAGGCACAGGTGTGCTGCGGTCCCGCTGCACGCTGTTTTTGTTCCATCATCCACCATGTATCATACCACACCGGGAATGTCTCAGGACCAGAGCCTCTTAACTGCCTAACTCGGAGATTTAATTGTTTTTTGCTTATTGTTCCTGGGTGCTTCTACTGTACCATAAAAGTAAGTAGACTACATAGTTAAATGGATTCTTCCATTTAGTCCAGTTATGAACGAAATCCAGAAAGATTTGTGTTGTTGAAATAGTGTAGTGTTGTGATATTGATCAGGAATATTCACAAGGTTTTTATTTTGAAAACTAATTGGATGTTCCAGCTGTTGCACTCCCTGCCCGGCCTATTGAATGCCCCAAAAGCAATGCACATGCACCGTGTGGTCTACTGTAGTTAGAATGAAAATCTGAGTTTATTCAGAAAAGATTTCAGGAAAAGATTAATTGAAGCTTTTAATCTTCTAATCTTTTAAGTTTTTTTTTAAGAAATATCTAAAGTTATTAATGTTCACAGTTCTCCAAGGTAATCCTTTTTTTGTATTGAAGACTGTCCTAACCTTTCATCTGAACATTTTAAATCCCATAACTGGATAGCTTAAAAAATACTAATATATCTAAAATAACTTTTGTATAATGAGGTGGACTAAATGTTAAAGCCTCTACAGCCAATTATGCCGTAAGGTGTAGGTGTCATTAACTTGTGCTTTTCGTTTTACTTTTTCTAAATACAATGAAAAAGTATTCCGGTAAATCTTGTGATCTTACTTTGTGTTAATGTTCCTAAAATATTCATTTGTCTCAGTACTATATCCAAAGTTTTGAAATCTTCTGTGAATTTTTTACAGTCACAACAAATATTTTAAATTAATTGCAAATGTACATGACCATTAGTGGTGATAGCCTACTTTGCTGGAGACAAATAACTGAAATACAAACCTCGTTGGAGAGCTTGTGGAGTTTCACGTATGGTCACAGCAGAGTAAACCAGTTGTGAAGAGGATTCATCTTCTTCTGAAAAGGAGAAAAATCAGCAAGTAAGAGTCAGTCTGATAAACCTAAAATAACAGGTTATAAATACTCATACTGACAGAGTTAAGGGGTTCAAAAGGCCTCTCACCTCTTTCACTCTGTGGTTTGCTGCTGTGGTTTGACTCGAGGCAGACGTTCACATTATCAGCAGCGTCTCCAGAGTCTAAAACCAAACACAGTGTATGTGAGACGCTGAGAGGATGCCAAAATAATTCACACCTCAGTCCGGCTGTGGAACACGTCTTAACTAACACCTCAACTGACAGCTTCAACATGTGAACAGTGACTTTTCTGAGACGTTAAACTAACACTTTATCTCTCAAAGTAGGGACTGTATGTGTGCTTATATAACTCACCAATAATGAATGCATAAGTTATTCATTACAGTCTTGTTGTGTTACTCACATCACGTTAAATTAAAGAAAAACCTTAATAAGTAAGTGAACCTTTGTCCTGTTTTGGTTTTGTGACGACGACTGCATACGTCACACCGTCTGGATCGTCTTCAGTGTCCTCTCCACAGACTGAAACATGTTGAACATGGAAATGTTGGTAGAAAAATCTAAAAATCAATGATTTCTTTCATGCAAAGAAGCAGAAGGTTGGCAGGTAGACAGGTAAACATGTTTTGCATGAATATAGTAACCAGAGATCCTTTTTATGCATTCAGATTTTAGGATGATATTTAGTCTTAGTTCTATGGTCTTAAAAAATAAAAGTAGGAAAACATGTAATATCTACAACACCTCACCTGAGTGTGATGCTGTCTTTGAGGAAGCTGTTTTATAGAAAACCAAAAGTATTTGATAGGTTGAGCTTGTTGAATGCAACATAAAGTTCTTGGAATTGATTAACACAGTTACTTTCTTGTTTAAGTGGTTCTTTGGCATACAGCTAATGTTGAGGTAGTTACTTTTCTGTACCTTTGCGTCTCCTCATATGAAGGAATCCCACCACCAGCAGCACCAACGCCACCATGAAAACAGTGACAGTGATCCACAGCAGGATGAGGGCACGAGGGTGGTCAAAGTCATCAGAGGCGTTTTTTGCTGCAACATATTAGAAAATTAAAATTCAATTAAATGCAATTTTTTAAACACAAGACACTTGAAAAACCTATTTAAATGTTTAAACAATTAACAAAAAGTTTTAAATATAAAATATATGCAACAGTCTAATTAATTAATATGTTACACTATTTTGTGAACCTAAGACTTTGGTAAACTCACTATTAAATTAGTAAATTAACTATTAAACCAATTGTGATGTAAAATATGTATCTGTTTGTATTCAAAAACTCTTGAAAGGCGAATTTAAGAAGATATTTAAAAATTGAGAAAAAGCCCTTAGACTTCTGAGGGTTAAAAGCATATCTAATGCTATTAGGGTGGTGTGTCTTCATACGTTTTGTTTAATGAAGGTTTGAGGACCAAAACATAATGTTAAATGTGTGTTTAAGTGATGGACAGTATGTGGGTTTACTTGGATCCCTTTTAAACACTAAGGCACATGCTAAGATTTCTCTACATAAGGAGTGGAGTCATTTTTCATCACCATTTTTGATCTGCCCCTGTCCTGCCTATACAGATGATATTGCAACATTTTATCTTTACGTTGTTTTGTAACGCTGTTTGTTCCAGTAACGCTGTTTGTTCCAGTAACGCTGTTTGTTCCAGTAACGCTGTTTGTTCCAGTAACGCTGTTTGTTGCAGTAACGCTGTTTGTTCCAGTAACGCTGTTTGTTGCAGTAACGCTGTTTGTTGCAGTAACGCTGTTTGTTCCAGTAACGCTGTTTGTTCCACCTCTGACAGCCAGCCAGCTCTCTGGTGATTCTCCAGCTCCAGAGATTCTGCACTTGTAGAGTCCTTCATCAGACTTGGAAACATTCTTAATGGTCATCTCTTCTCCAGAACTGCGCTTCATGAAGCGGCCATCTTTATAGAAATCAGCTGGAAGGTTGGTGGATGATGTCTTGTTTCTGCAGCGCATAGTTACATTTTCTTCTTCTTTCACAGGAAGGACAGGACTCTCCAGGATCACTGAACCAGCTGAACAGTAAAAATGAGAGAAAATTAGACACATGCTTCATGTACAAACTCATAACTGGAGTTACTTACAATAGACAATAAAATCAAGAAAACAATAATTTAACTGTGACAGATAGCTCAACCTTCTGAACTGTATAAGTACAACATCTGGCTATAACAAGATGATGAAATGTGTTAATTTAATATAATAGACCTTTAATAGACAATTACAGGTCCATTACAAAGGGTCTCTCTCTCACACACACACACACACACACACACACACCATAGATAAGCAATGATTTAGTTATGTTTATAGACATTTTAGATTTCACCATAGACAGACTTTAGAAACTGTGGATGAGTCCTTGACTAAGTATATTTAAATTTACCTTTGCATTTTTCACAATTCAGAATGTCTCAATGTATTGTTCCATTTTGATCCGTATCTTTTAGTGTTTTTCTTCTCTATTCTATGGATACTGACTATACGTTTATTTTGTCTTCTCATTACTTGTTTTGGGCTTTTCCATCCCTACTGTTTAGCTGTCTGTTATTTTTACTGACCTCCTTTGCCTTGCTTGTCTGTCAAAGCACTTTGTAAACCTTTTTTTTAAAGGTGCTACATAATTGACGTTATTAACTGTTTTCAGATTAAGTGTCATACTGAATTTACATGAGAAAACTCAGATAACTACAAGTTCAAATAGGTATGTAGTGACTTTAGAAATACAATAAACGTACCAGTGACAGAGATGTTGACCGTGTAGCTCTTATCTCCTCCTTCAGTCTCACACCAGTATTCTCCACTGTCTGCTGGATAGACTCTCTCAATGGTGCAGGTTGATCCTGTTGGGGGTCTTTATATCACATTCGAAACAAATTCCTCAGTGTTCCTGATCCCTCTTAATTTAGTTGAGCCATCAGACCCCCCACAGTCAAAAGAAACAGAATCAAATTGAAAGAGCTGCAGTCTGTTTGGAGTGATACAAAGAAAAGCTGCATCTGAAACCAAGAAACATTGTGTAATGTCCAAAAAGAAACATTCAGAACTCAATAATATGATGTCATATGACATGAAGCAAAATCATTATACAGTAGGTGTCTACACCTGTTGACTTAGGTAAAACTAGAACTTTTTACAAGATACATTCAGGTATTTCCTCACAACATTAATAATCCTAAACCTTTCACAAAATATAATACTAACCAAACTGTAGGAATTTCAATTATACCATATCGCCAGACAGATTAGAAATTCCTTTAGATAGAGAAAATGATGCAAAAAAACAAACTAAATTAAACAAAACACTGGAGTATTTTTAGGGTTTTCTTTGTCACTCACCACTTTTCTGTGTAAAACTGTTCAGCAGAATGAATCCAAGCATTACTAGATTGTCAGGGAGCAAAGTTGAATATCAGACAGATGGTTTGATATATAGGATGTAAAAATTAGAATTACAGAAGAATACCTGAGAGTCTGCACTCATACAGTCTGAAGCAGACAGCTGTAACCTCCATGTTGTCTTACTGCTGACTGAGTATCAGACTGAAATACAACTCATGTATGTAGACGACAACTTCCTCTTCCTGTGCAGTTTATTTCTGATATTGATGCAAAAGCTGAAGCCAGAGTCACTGGGGCTGGAACATACAGTACAGTCTGGCAGTCTTGAGTAAGACACTGAACACCGAATTTGCATCAAATGTGCGTGAATGTTTATCTGATGACACCTTGTACGGTAGCCTCAGCCACAGTGTATGAATATGTGTTAATGGTGAATGGTTCCTCTACTATGGCACTTGAGTAGTCATTAATTCTAGACAATACAGTATAAATACAGTCCATTTAAATTTAGTCACCCAATTAAAAAAGTGTCAACCAGCCCTGCCAATAGTGAGCTTAACCTGGGGTGGCTGTGGATCAATATGTGGAGTGGGTCCAGTCTAAACTTTCTCCAATAACCAGGTTATATACTTAAGAATAACCTGGTCCCAATTTCACAAAACAGATTGTTAGAAGAGCGTGATGTGTGGTCTTGTCTGGTTGATTGATTTCAGGCTAATAGTTTATCCCCCAGTGATTATGAAGCCTCACCCTACAACCGTCTGCTAAGCAGTGGTAAAAGAAGGATCCTGGAGCCGGTTACACCGACAGAGCTTACACCTGGTCTTAAGCAAACTAGGTCTTAACTCATTGTTCTTTGTCCAACCTTATAGTTACAATATTTGCACCATTTTGGCTTAAGCCCTCTTCTTGCTAAGACCGGGCAGAATTCTTACGCCTAGTCAGTAGCAGGCGTAAAGTCAAAATCTAAGCACGTTTCTATAGTAACGACTTGACAGCTGAGGAATAAAGACATGGCGCGACTTATAGACCGATTTTATAACGAGGGCGCTTTTATAAGGGAGAGTTATTAGGGACAGAAGCCATCCATTGGAAATATACAATGATGAGCAGCTGATTGAGAGGTTTCGATTCTGTCGGAGAGATATCTATGAACTAATTAAAGAGCCGTCACCGGACGTACAGTTTGTGCCTCACCAATGCAGCATTGACACCCACATTACAGCTGTTAATAGCACTTTGTTTTTACGCAAACATTGCGTTTCAAGACACAGTTAGAGACATGACTGATGTCCACAGAAAAGGAAAAAGGAAAATTGTTTACAACGTATCCTAGCAACACACGCAATATCCATAGTTCCGTGGTCATAATTGTGGATATATTTGGGGAAGACTCTCCAGCTTTTACTGATTTAGTTGGCGTGGAAAGTGACGGTACTGACCTGGAAGAGAGTGGTGTCTCTACAGGCCGTCCATACAGGCAACGAGAGTGTGAATTGGGTAGGTGTGTAGAAACGTGCTTAGATATTGACTTTACACCTGCTACTGACAATCACTGTCAATGCTTATTAATTTCAATATACATTTGATGATTTATTATCTTTCATAAAATTATTTTTATACAGTTAACTGTCTCATTTTATACTGCTTTTTATCTTGTTTTAAATTAGTTAATTTTCCGGAGACGTTTTTTTAGAAGTAAAAGTGGTTGCCATGGAGATCTGGTTGTGTGTATTTGGGGCGGCCTCTGCTGCGCCCCTGCAAACTTGAGCACTGCGCCAACTTATTAACAGTCTGCAGTGGCATCTCCATGGTAAGCTGCCTTTACATTAGTTCCGTTATGTATTTATTTTAATCGCCTTCTTTTGAGTAAATTTGTTTTGGTATTACGTGTGAGACTGGCTGAACTGTGGAGAACTACTGTTATCCTGTGTTACTCATCAGGTAGTCTCGCTTTGCCAGACCCTCCTCCAAATCACGCTGGAGGAGATAGTCTAGCTAGCTGTCTGGATTTACCCTGCAGAGATCTGAGGAGCAGTTAACCATAGTTTACCATACTCAGAAATCCACCGGAGGTTAAATATAGACTAGGCTACTTATCAGGTAATAAACGGCTGGTTGGAGCCCAACGCACAAAGAGTACACAACTGCTATACAGGTGTAATGTATGAAAAATTGAAAAAGGCAGTACAAAGCAAAATAACAAAATTTAAATAAAACTACAGTCATTTTCTATTTTTGATGACAAAAGCACAGGGATTGTTTATTTTTTAATTTTTATGTTTTGCAGATTGAAAACACTAACTGAATATTCAGTTAGTTATTGATTCATATGAATCAATAATTCACAATGTATTAACACACCACTTGTATACTGTTAAGTTACTAATTTTCTTCACTGCTGCAGAAAAATATCGACCAGCTGACTATTTTCATGTGTCTGTTTGTGACGCATCCCTTGCAGCATGCACATTGACCACAGTGCTGCTACAGATGCTGTGCTGTAATGACCATTAAATGTTGCAATGTGCAGATACAAATCTCCAGCATAACAAAATTGACCTGTCTTTTAAATCTTTTTCTGCACCCTGCAGTAAGATAGCAGATCTAACATCTATCTCATGAACAGCCCTTTTCCTGAATTGCTAGACAACAAAGAAGTCCTTATTGCTCCTGGGTTTTTGATTGCAGTTGTAATATTATATACCAGTAATCAGTTATCTAGCAACAGGCTCAAAGTTCAGATGTTAACAAAGACACTCGTAGTGAAACTAAGCGTTAGACAACCAAATGCTTTGTTACTAATTAATATATTTTTAGGTTTACACATAGTGTTTTCTTAATCTGAAATTCATTTTCCATTCCATTAACACATTTTAATCTAAAACCTAATTCCTCTGTTCAACCTGATGGGTTTCTTGATAATGTGGTTTTAATAGTGACTTTCTTGGTGTTGTTCCACATTGAATACAATACAATATTTTACATGCATAAACACTGAATAATTGGAAGTTTTAGGGGAAGATGAATTAACTGTTTCTACATGTAATTTGCACCTAAAACTACCTCATGCTGCACTCTGTGGTTGATAAAAAGGGGAAGTTATTCAGTAGCCTGTCAATGATTAATTGACTTTGGCCATTCAGTTGGATAAAGTGACACATGAAGCAGCAGGTATGTCGCCTTCTGAATTTATTTTTGCCTATTTTAAGTGTTTTAACTAACTTCTGCTCTAAAAAAAACAGTATGACTTTATCATCAATCAAAGTGGGTCTGCTTTCAGAGTTGTGGGCTTTGTAGTACTACTCTTAAAGAGATAGTTAAGTCTATTTCAAAACCTGTGTAATGTAGTGAAACCATCTATGAGTAATTGTGATATAATCGTTTCAAATTTAATAAGCACTTAATTTTTCTTTTAAGTCATTTGAACAGGAAGCATGTTAGTTTTGACGGAAATGTTTTCATGAGTTTTTTTATAGGACTCATTGGACTTTTTATCATAGAAAGGGCTCTAATGAAGGCTTAACTATGGAACAAGTCAGGCTGTATCAAAACACTTAACACTTAAATTCATTAAGGAGCAGGCTTTTCGATGTTGGCAAGAAAATTCAAAGAAAACTCAGGAAGAAAAACCAAACAGATAATATTGCATATGAACTGGACCATCTGTGTTGCCCAAAGTGAAAGTTCAACTGCATTAAATGGACACGTTGTCAGTTTTGATAAGTAATAAGAGTAATAAAGTATACAAGTGAAGGTGTGTTCACGTATATACCAGTCTGGCCATTCTCTTCTGACGACAAGTCATCTACACGGCATTTTGGCCCAGAGAACTGCCGCTCACTGGATATTTTCTCTTGCTTTGACAATTTTCTGTAACCCCTAGAGATGGATGTAGTACTGTATGTACTAGATTAGTAGATACTTATGCTGGGTTTGAACTACAGCAGATTGTCTTGACCATGTCTAATATTAGTTAAAATAATAATAATGATAATAATAATGCTTTTCAATAATATAGCGCTTTGATAATACTCAAAGACACTTTACAGAGTTAATCAAGGAAACCACACACTAAAATATATAACACAATATTATTCAAACATTAAAAGTGTTCTTACGATGTGAGTTTTGATTGGTTAATCAAACATGGGCAGATTGGTGCAGTCACAGATTTGTTTGGGGAGAGAGTTTACCGATTGAGGGGGCAGCTATGGAGAAGGCTCTGTCACTCCAGGTCCAGTGCTTGGTCCTGAGTGGAGGAGACAGTAGGTGGGCATCAGAGGAGCGGAAGCTGCTGGAAGGAGTGTGGTGATCGAGCAGGTCGGTGAGATAGGACTGTGCCTTGTTATGGAGGGCTTTGTGAGTGAGGAGAGGGACTTTGAATTGGATCCATAGTGGGACAGGGAGCCAGTGGAGGTTCAGGAGGACAGGTGATGTGATCATAGGAATGTGAATGGGTGATTATACAAGCAGCAGAGTTTTGAATGTAATGGGGTTTATTATAAGAATTTGGATGATGTCCCAAACTAGCAGCCTGAAATCTCGCATTTTATCTGATTTTATAATTGTAATTGTTTTTAACTGCTCTTTAATGTCTAATTTCTTATACTGCACTGTAACTTTTATTCTCATATTTTATGTTTTTAATTTATTAATTGTTTTTAAATGTTTTATGTAAAGCACTTTTAATTGCCCTGTTGCTGAAATGTGCTATACAAATAAAGCTGCCTTGCCTTGCCTTGCAAATAGTAATAATAGTAAAAATCAAAGGATTTTCCACACATGAAAGTAGAGTAATTCAAATGTGAACTAGATAGAAGTCCTGAAAACCACAAAACTTGGTCGGGAATTACTTCTTGACTGCAGTAGTTATTTTGCCAAATACGGATTCCAAAACAAATAATGTATTACTGCTCTCTGTTGATTCTCAGAACTTTAAGATGCTTCCCCAGAAGAACGGACTGTCCCTTCAATGTCTGCTCAGACCCCTCAGTGTTTTGGTTTTCTATCTTCTCCTAAAACACTCCTGTAGAGGTAACTCACACACAAATACAGTCACAAGGTCAAAGTGAGGCCATGAATCATGAACACAGGCACTTCAGTTATACACTTTTTCTTCTAAGGGAAAAAAAATAATGTCATAAATTTAGTTGAAGCACAAAGGGCAGAGCTAAAAAGCAAACAGCTTTTTGGTGACTTCACATTCACATGTAAAACATTTCAACTTGTTGTCTAGAGATAATCATGTCATTACAAGGACAGAATCATGTTTGGCTCTAAAGCCACTTGTGCTTTTGTTGCGATGGGCAAGTGTAAGATTAACAAATGAAACACTTTGCACGGAATGTTTTGCACACACGTTCAGTATTTTGCCACTTATATATTGTAAATGTAATTTCTAGGAAATGGTTGGTTAAATTGGTACAGATATTTCACTTTGTACAACTTTTCTTATTGTATATATTGTTACAATACTAAAACCGGTTACACACTGGTTGAGTGCATTTGATTGCTGAAGGAATTTGACTACTGGACAGCTAGATATTAAGTTAAGTACTTACTTTATTTGGGTTTTTTGATGCTTTTTCTACTTTTACTCTTCTACTTTCTACTGCTGCTGTGTGTTACTTTCTACTACTGCTGTGTGTTTTTTGCTGGATGGGTTGTGTTGTTAGGCAACATTTAGTGGTTTTTGTTAAAGTGAAACTAGTGAGTGTGAAGTGTGAATTTGGGAGTGGAGGTTATAGACTCTCATGTGCTTTAGACTGGTTAGCGAGGGTGTGGACTCCCCACCTTAATTTGAATACTTAAGCAAGCTAAAATCAGACCAAAAGTTAGAGTGAATTTGATTGCTGAAGGAATTTGACTACTGGACAGCTAGATATTAAGTTAAGTACTTACTTGATTTGGGTTTTTTGCTTTTTCTTCTACTTCTACTCTTCTACTTTCTACTGCTGCTGTGTGTTACTTTCTAGTACTGCTGTGTGTTTTTTTGCTGGATTGGTTGTGTTGTTAGGCAAAATTGTGTGGTTTTTGTTTAAGTGAACAACATTCAGACAGAAAAAGTCAGCAGCCTTTTACACCTCTTTTCTTTTGCCCTCTCACTCTCTCCTTCACCACCCACTCACAAAGCTGGCAACCACCTGGATCTCATATTCACCAGGAACTGCTCTACATCCAACCTCACTGTTACTCCACTCCATACCTCAGACCATTTATTCATCTCCCACTCTCCCAAGCTCACAACCATATCTCAAGAGACTTCATCTTCTCTAACCTCCTAGATTCCCCCAGTCCACCTCTTCCCTCCTGCCTCCTACCAACCCACTTTGTCAACTACTTTGTAAAAAAGATAGATAACATACACTCTTCATTCTCCACCACACCTCCTGAAATCACCTTAACATCCATCAAATCCAGTACTCTTTCCTCTTTCACCCCTCTATTTCAAAATCAAATTATTACTTTGATTACCTCTGCCCGCCCAACCACCTGCCCCCAGGATCCTATCCCTTCTCACCTCCTCCGGTCCATTGCTGCTGACCTTCTTCCTTTCCTCACCCATCTCATTAACATCTCCTTGTCAACTGGCTGTTTCCCCGACGCTCTCAAAGAGGCAAGAGAAAAAAAACAACAAAACTTGACTCCTCTGATGTAAATAACTATAGACCTGTCTCCCTTCTTCTATTTTATTTCTATCTAAATTTCTTGAGCGTGCCATTTATAATCAACCTATCTCCACCAGAACAGTCTTCTTGATCCCCACCAGTCTGGCTTCAAGGCTGGTCACTCAACAGAAACCACCCTCCTTGCTGTCACTGAGTAGCTTCACATCACTATAACAACCTCTCTGTCTTCCATCATCATCCTTCTGGAAGTTTCTGCTGCCTTTGACACAGTGAACCACCAGATCCTCATTTCGACACTCCAGAATCTGGGTGTCTCAGGCTCTGCGCTCTCATTGCTCACATCTTACCTGGCAGACCGAACCTACCGGGTAACTTGGAGAGGATCTAGCTCAGAACCTTGCCCACTCAAAACTGGGGTTCCTCAGGGGTCAGTCCTGGGTCCCCTTCTCTTTTCTCTGTACACCAACTCTCTTGGATCTGTCATCCAGTCGCACAGCTTTTCTTATCACAGCTACGCAGATGACACCCAACTAATTCTCTCCTTTCCTGAGTCTGAAACTCAAGTAGCAGCACGTATCTCGGCCTGTCTGACTGACATCTCTTCTTGGATGTCCACACACCATCTGAAACTCAACCTTGACAAGACTGAGCTCCTTTTCCTTCCAGGAAAAGTCTCTTCTACCCAGGACCTGACTATAATAATTGACAACTCTGTGTTAGTCCCCACCCAGACTGCTAAAAACCTGGGTGTGACACTTGACGACCAACTCTCCTTCACTGCCAACATTGCTGCAACTACCCGATCGTGTAGATACATGCTGCATAACATCAGAAGGATACGTCCCCTTCTAACGCAGAAGGCGGCTCAGGTTCTGGTTCAGGCTCTAGTCATCTCCCGTCTAGACTACTGCAACTCCCTCCTGATTGGCCTGCCTGCATGTGCCATCCGACCCCTGCAGCTCATTCAGAACGCAGCGGCTCGGCTTGTCTTCAACCTCCCCAAGTTCTCTCACACTACACCGCTCCTCCGCTCTCTTCACTGGTTACCAGTTGCTGCCCGCATCCACTTCAAGACACTAGTACTTACATACAGGGCCATGAACGGATCAGCCCCAGCTTACATCCAGGACATGGTCAAACCATATACCCCAACTCGCCCACTTCACTCTGCATCAACCAAACTGCTTGCTGCCCCCTCACTGCGAGGGAGAACTAATCACTCAACGAAATCCCGACTGTTCACTGTCCTGGCTCCTAAAAGGTGGAACGAGCTCCCCATCGACATCAGGATGGCTGAAAGCCTACACATCTTCCGCCGAAGGCTTACAAACACTTCCTCAGATAAAAATAAAAAATAATTCTTGAACCTGCATTTTCATATGTCTCTTTGTAGCTTTGCTTATTTAAAGCTAATGTACTTGCACTTACTACTTGTTGTCTGGAGTTTGAACATTCACAGTTGAAAGCACTTAATTGTAGATTGCTTTGGATAAAAGCGGCAGCTAAATGACATGTAATGTAATGTAATGGTTGCATCACGTGAGCGTGTCAGCTGCGTGGCGTGGCCGTTTGTATTTCGTCTCCCATGTTAAAGGTTAGAGCTTATACACTGCCTGCGTGACACGCACGTCTCAGGCGGGGCTCAAACTGCGCCGAAAACGTGTGCCTGCTAGAAATAGGACTGACGCCTATTTTTCACACGACATGCAAGCGTCTTTGAAGCAGATATAGATGTAATTTAAAAAAAATAAAAACGATTTTTTAATATTGCACCTGTCAATACAGAACAAAATATTCTGTAGCCTATTTTGCCATCAATACTGCCGACGTCTTTGCTGTAATCAAATCAGTATATATCCATGTTTAACATGATATTTCATTTTATCAATGGGAAACATACATCCACGTCAGACACGTTTCTGGTGTGTAAGTGGCCTAATTGTCCGCAGCCAAGCTTACGATGGTAAAAAGTGTAGTTTAGCATATCAGCACACTTCTAATTAGTAGAGATGGTTCGATACCATCTTTGCTTCCAGATATGGATTCCGATACCTAAACTTGCGTATCAGCCGATACAGAGTAATGATCTGAGACCAGTGTGTCATATGTTTTACTATGTTTTAACAGCTGTATAATACTATCCCTGTATGCATGTGATATGATTGCTATCGTTGTTGGGCCTGGCTCAGGTTAAACTTTTCGTAACACATGAATGCCATAAAACTTTCTTTTATTATCCAGTTTGACAGTCAGTCATAACAGAAAAAGAACATCAATTTACTACTTTAAAGTAGATTTTCTTTGGGGCTAAATTGCGTGGTATCAGATCTGTGCATAAACTCCAGCACTTTCCGATACCAACACCAGCGTTTTAGGCAGTATCGGAGGCTTTTCTGATACTGGTATCAGTATCGGAACATCTCTACTAATTAGCACAACTAATTAAATGCAGCTGATGGGAATGTCTTTAGTTCTTCAGGAATTTGGTCATATACCTCCATGACAATGTAGTTATTATACAAAAAAACTTGAAAAACTGACATCAAAGATGCTTTAGATTAGAAAAAGTAGAGGGTCTGATGCTATTAGCACAGTATCATGGTAGTATTACAGATTAAATGTTTTATATTTTATAATTTATGATTTTTAATAATGTGTGTATTATAGTGAATGAGTTGTCATAGTATGTGTATTTCATTTTAAAAACTTTGTAAAGTGTTTTTGAGTGTTTAAAATAGTACTATATAAATAAAATGCATTATTATTATTATTATTATTATTATTATTATTATTATTAAACTCTTTCCTACTGCAGGAGTTAATACATTATTTATCTATTCCTTTCCAGGTCAGTCTCAGTTAATTGGTCCTTCTCAGCCAATAGTAGCAACAATTGGCGATGACGTCATTTTACCATGTAGCCTGGAACCGACAGAGGATGTTGCTGCCAAGACTTTGGAGTGGACGAGATCTGACTGGAATCCTATATTTGTCCTTGTGTGGCGTGGTGGTCAGGACTTCGTACAAACTAAAGATCCATCTTTCAAAGGACGGACATGGCTGTTTCCGGATGAGCTGAAACACGGAAACATTTCACTGAAACTGTCCAAAGTGAAACCTTCTGATGTTGGGAGATACAAATGCTACATTCCAAAGCTAAATAAAGAGTATTTGGTTGATCTTGTTGTTGGTGAGTTGACACATACGGTATTTACATAAGGCTGATAAGTGTAGACTAAGATAAAAAGCACAACCACAGTCATAATTTTATTGCTGACTACTGATTAAATCTTTCCTATTTGTGCAGCATCAGGTGCCGTTTCCTTGCCTGTCATGAGTTTAGCTGGGACTGACAAAGGAGGAGTTGTTCTACAGTGTGAGTCTGAAGGCTGGTATCCAGAACCTGAGGTGTTGTGGCTGGACAGTGAGGGAAACCTCCTCTCTGCTGGACCTACAGAGACAGTCAGAGGTCCTGATGATCTCTATACTGTCAGCAGCAGAGTGACTGTGGAGAAGAGACACAGCAACAGCTTCACCTGTAGAGTCCGGCAGAAGGACACCAACCAGACCAGAGAGACAGAAATCCATGTTACAGGTAAATATGATTTAATAAATGATAGCTATGGTCCAGTTTAAAATAAATATCATGTTATTCCAGCAGCTCATAACGACCGAGAATTACGTTTCCAACTCTCATGGCTATCATTAGACCAAACAAAAAAGAGTGAGGTGACAAAGTATAAGAGTCCAAATTCTGCATAGAGATGGGTCAACAAACAAAGGACCTTTACTCAGGGGATCGTGTCCTATGTGAAACTAAAAGTCAATTGTTTTCGGTAAAATGAATCGAGTTTTAGGGACCTAAGTCTGTGATGCTACACCGTCATGATACAGCCTCATTGAATTGTGAATTTGCTGCCTAAACTAGTTTAATTTCACGTTTAATATGCGTTTAAAACTGTGGCCATTATGTTTAAATAGAACAGTCACATTGTGGCAGTAAATAGAACGGTCGAACATGCCGTTTCGCGATGCTTTGAAAATTGACCTTTAATGTCGTTTAGGTATGATAATGTGATGGTTATTGTTTTTTTTATGATTTCAGATGATTTCTTTGAGATCCAGTCCAGTTCTTCTTCCATCATCACTGGCTTGGCTGTTAGTTTGTCTGTTTGCATCATCCTGTTTATTCTGTTACTCTTTCCTGTATGGAAATGGAGACAAAATAAAACCAGTAAGTAGCAAATTAATTGCAGTGTTTTGTACATGTCAATGATTCTGATGTTTAGGGGAAATCAGTCAAATTTGGCTGTTTTATATTTCAACACAGACACAAAGCTAAGCCGCAGGGATGAAACTGACAAAGAAGAAAACAGAACTAATGATCCAGAAGAAGCCGAGGCTTTGACAGGAGAAAAGGTAAAGGAGATCAAACTTGTAAGTAAAGAAACAGGAAGGACTTTCAGGAAGAGAAAGAAACTAAAACAGGTAAAGTAAAGTTTGATCTGAGCTAGAAGGATAGAAAATTATTGCAGCAAGAAACAGGATCTGTGTTTCCAAAGGAAGTAAGAAGAGTACAAAAGCCGCTAAAACAACTAACTTTAACTAGCTTACTTCAATCAATGTTGGGACGTTCAGATGTTCAAGAGAAATGAGACAGAAGAGGCCCAGTTCAGACAGACAGTCAAATGAGGATGAGAGCAAACATCAGAGGAGATTAGAATAACAGAAGAGAGAGATTAACCAGAAATACAGGGGAAACATCTGATAAGAAAGATGTAGTCAACAGAAGAATTTGAAATTCTCAAAAGTTTTTATTTTGACAGTGACTAACTTTTGTTGGCTAAACATTTTGAAACAGAGAGGGTTCAATGTTTTCTCTAGAATTTGTTTTAATATTCCAAATTATTTTGGTAGATACTCATGTTACATTAAAAGCTTACATTTTTAAAATGCACTGAAGTTCAAATGCTGCAAAAATCAGACATAAGTTATGATCATGTTTCATTGTGTGGTATCTGCACTAATATGCCCTGAAAACTTCATTTACATCTCTGTTCACATCTCTCTCTCTCTCTGCAGCTCAGGAGAAAATACACTGATATCTAAAGTCACACTCTTTATGCCATACATAGTGTAGACACCTTCACACTTACAGTAGTGTGTGCAGGTCAATTACAAAAATCATTCCAAGACCAGATCCACAGGGATTTGACCAAGTCCAGAATCAGATCAAATTGATTTAAACATCAAAACCAAACCAAACACAAAAACATTTAAAAATATGACACATTTCTTTTTATATTCCTGTTAGTCAATTTGCAGCAGCTTTAACGGCTGCCTTTATTAGCCTATTAAAATGAATCTGTCTGTATTTACTTTACTGTGAACATCCTACTCATCCATGTTTCTCAAGACAGAAGTTCCTCAAGACATTACTGTTTAGAGAAATGTATAATGCTCCTGAGTAGAGAGGGTTTAACCTTTAATTGGGTGTCTTTATGTTATTTATTTACTGACATGCTTTATTAGAAGAACATGTCTCTCTTTACCTCTTTCTACTTTGTACCAGTTGGAGCATAAAGCATCCCGGTCTCTGGTAAGTAATCCTGGTATTGTGAATGAGAATTTATGGACTGTATTACTCTTAATGGTCAAACAAGAGAACTATGATTTTCTCTTACATGAGTTTCTGACTACAGCTTGTCATTAGATTTAGAATATGATCCTGTAGAATATAACATAGATGTTATTGTGCTGCTCTTCATATCTCTCTTCCCCGTCTCAGTTTGGGTTGAAGATTGTTAACAAGCGGACACTCAAGGAAGAGCAGCAGAAGAGGGAGAAATATGTCCAGAAGCCTGAAGAGGAGAAGCAGAGGAGTGAGAATGAGCTGGAGGACAATATAAAAAAGGTTAATCTATTATGTATATTATTTCCATTTATTTGTTAATTTTTTAGTTTAAAAAAATTGCTTGATTTTATCTTGAGTTTATTTAAATGTTTAACATGAACCAACCAAGTGGTCTATTGTTTATTGATGCTCAAGAGCAAGAAATCAAGAGCAGGTATGAAGAGATCAGCACGCTTAAGAGAGAAGTACACACACACACACACACACACACACACACACACACTAGGCACAGTTAAACACAATGTGCCACTGTAAGTGGTGCAGGAGCAAAAAATGTATAAAAGTACATTTTAATACATGTTTCATAACAAAGCATGAGAGTTATGACCCTTACAATGTAACAGTTACTATAATAACATGCCATACATAACCATCAGTTCAGTCAGTGGTTAAAACCAGTTAAAGTAGTAACTCAGGTTAGAAAATAAATCAGAGCACTGAGCTGGTGTTTCCAGTATAAATGGGTAGACTACTTTTCCATATTTTCTGTCATATCTACAATGTTATAATGTTGGATTTTCATGTTAAATGTGTCCAAATCTTCAAATAATGATCTTAACATATTTTAGAGAAAACACAGTGAGCTGGAATCTGCGACATGTCCGGTTCTGTAATATTTGGTTTAGAAGCTTTTATTGGACCAGATTAGGGCTTAAACGATTCTGCGAATAACTCGAATAATTTGATTACAAAAAATCCTCGAAGCAAAATTCTTTGCCTCAAAGCTTCGTTAAATCAACGTAATTAAGGTTGTACGGCTCACTGTGTTTCCGCATGGAGGATTATTATTAGCGCACAGTTTGACGCTTCTGTGGACACAAGACTGACGGCCCAGATTACAAATGAAGGAAGACGAAAATAGCGAGGGTCTAAGAGAAGAGACAAACGAGAGAAAACGACAGAAAGTTTGGGATCATTTTAACATGTAGCTGCAAACATGCTGCCTAACCATCTCAGTAGAAAACCTCCAGAGTACTCATCCATTCCACGGAGCCAACCCGACACAAGGTAGCTAACGTCGGCTGCTCTCGTCCACCGCGCTGTTTACACAACTAGCCTACAGCATGCTACTCTGCAAATAGCGATGTTTTACACAACTAGCCTACAGCATGCTACTCTGCTAATAGCCATGTTTTACCAACCAGCTAAAACGAAAGCTGTCAGTTTTTTTATTAGTTTGCTTCTAATCTTTGGGAACTTAGCTGCTGCTGGAGGCAAACTGGCTCCTCCCCCCAGCATGGCAACTTAATATGCACGTGAATGACGTCATCATGCATTGTTTATTCTTTCTGCTCACCATAGATATATCTATGCTCCTAGTGTATTAGGCTTCTGAAAATGTGTCCCCCAGAACAGTGTAGTTGGCTAGTCCTGCTGTACTTATGTATGTCTGCAAAAATCAGACACAAGTTATGATTCTTTTTTGCAAGTTTCATTGTGTGGTATCTTCACTAATATCCACTGATAAAATAATTTACATCTCTGTTTATCTCTCTCCTCTCTCTCTGCAGCTCCAGGAGGAACAACAGAGGAGGGAGAAAGCTGAGAGAGAAGTTCAGACTCTGAAAGAGGAGCTGGAGACCAAGAAGAAGGAGGTTCATCTTCACTTTAATAATAAAATACACTGTGTTCAGTTTAAAGTCACACTCTTTATACCATACATAGTGTAGACACCTTCACACCTACAGTAGTGTGTGCAGGTCAATTACAAAAATCATTCCAACCAGATCCACAGAGATTTGACCAAGTCCAGAATCAGATCAAATTGATTTATGTAAATGTACACATCAAAACCAAACCAAAAACAAAAACATTTTAAAATATGACACGTTTCTTTTTATATTCCTTCTAATCAATTTACAGCAGCTTTAACTGCTGCCTTTATTTGTAGAATAACTTTGATAAACAAAAAGGTCTTGGTTCAGAACGGTACAAAGTGCTGCTTCGTTCCATTACAATCTAACGTTAGCATACTGCTAACTATTAAGTAGCTGCACACTAACACAAAATAGCTATAGGGCCCTATCTTGCACCCAGCGCAATTGCCTTTGTACACCAACGCATGTATCATTCCTATTTTGCAATCGACGCACAGCGGACTTTTCCCTCCACAGACGCACGTCGGTAAATTAGGGAATGTATTTGCGATTGGAGTAAATTCCGGTCACTTTACTGCTGGGACATGTCCAGTTCTGAAATATTTGGTTTAAAATACAAGGCAAGTCAAGGCAGCTTTATTTGTATAGCACATTTCAGCAACAGGACAATACAAAAGGCTTTATATAAAACATTAAAGAGCAGTGAAAAACAATAAAAAAATATTTATTCTTTATTTAAAGAAAGGCAACATCAAAAAGAAAGGTCTTCAGCCTTGATTAAAAATAACTGAGAGTTGCGGGAGACCTGCAGTTATCTGGGACTTTGTTCCTGATATGTGGAGCATAGAAACTGAATGCTGCTTCCCCCTGCTTAGTTCGGACTCTGGGGGAAACAAGTAGACCTGTCCCAGACGATCTGAGAAGTCTGAGTGGCTCATAGGGTAGTAGCAGATCAGAAATGTATTTTGGCCCTAAACCGTTCAGTGATTTACAAACCAGAAAAAATATTATGAAATCAATTGAGGGAGACAGTTTTAAAACTTCAGAACTGGAGTGATGTGATCCACTTTCTTGGTCTTAGTGAGAACTCAAGACTAACTTTTGTTGTCCATGAGTCTTTAAATAGAGGGGGTTAAAACTGTGGGAGGGTTGATTTGCTAAAACCAGTCTGAACCACTGCAGACATATAGAGTATTTATCAAACTGAAACTAAAAGTTCACCTTCCAAATACTTCTCAGAGATACTTATGTTACATTAAAAGCGGATCTACTCAATTGCAGTTACGTTCAAATGCTGCAAAAACAAGACTTGAGTTATGATTAATTTTTACATGTGTCATTGTGTGGTATCTTTACTAAGCTGCCCTCATAAAATGATGACCCACATGTCACTCTGTTCATCCCTCTCCAGGAGCAGCAGAGGAGGGAGGAAGCTGAGAGAGAAGTTCAGACTCTGAAAGAGGAGCTGGAGACCAAGAAGAAGGAGGTTTGTCTTTACTTTAATACATTGATTTCAGTTTGAAGTCACATTCTTTATTTCATCCACAGTAAACAAGATCAAACCTACAAAAGTGGACGAGAGAGATTAATAAAAAATACAGGGACAAAATCTGTGGGACCCCAAAGACCTCCACTGTTGTGTGTAAACATAATATTAATAGCCTATTTGCAAAATTATAAGTTTTTTATCCTTTAAATATATTTTCTGTTCTTCTGACCTCCAAATATAAAGAAAGGTATTTGAGTGGTAAAAATTGGACTGAATTAGATGTCTAAATCTCTGTTTAACCAATAGTTATTAAAGAAGAAGAAGGTGTACTTTATTAATCACTCTAGATCAGAAATTCATTTTTTTGTACCCTGCTGTTATTTTACACACACACACACACACACACACACACACACACACACACACACACACACACACACACACACACACAAAGCTCTGAAATATACACATGCACAATAAGGATCTATAATTTGCGGGATGGCATCCCAAAAATAAAACTCCAAGTAGAGACATTCTGAAAGACGTTTCACTGCTTAGAAAGTCAACACCATTCACAGTTAGTAAGTAATGTGATTACTAAAACAGATCAAACCAGATTATACTAACACACAGGGCCGGTTCTAGCCCTTTGGTTGCCCTAGGCGAGATTGAGTTTTGCGCCCCCCCCCTCCCCGCACTAGTCTTCCATTGCCAGATCTCCACAGTGCTGTGTCAGCGATACAGTAGCAATATATGTTCATTTGAGTTTCTAGCTTCCATGTAAGTTAGATGGCACCAACGTTTGGTCTAATCATAACTGGTCTGACAACCCAGAGGCCAGTGTTTTGTTTACAGATTTGTGTGCATGGTGACGTATGATGGGGGGGGGGTCTGGGGGTCCTCCCCCTGAAAATTTTGAGCATTAAATACTTAATTTCCTGCATTCTGGTGAATGTTTATGCACTTATTTTTGTTTACCTTTTTCTGAAACAATTTATACTGGAAATATGTTTATATTAACCTCTTATCCTAATTGTAACCTAATATAATAAAACACACTAAGATGTTAGTGTTACTAAACACCTTTCAGTCAGAATGGCTAAACATGGTTTGCTTTAATTTGGATATAAGCTCACCTTGTCTCAAATCCAAAGAGGATGTTGAGGGGTCTGTTGCTACTCCACTCCCTGGTGGGACAGTTTCTGAAACTGAGGGCCATGTGTTCCACAATGTTAACATCTGTTTCTACTAAATCTGACATAACTATAATGTTGACATGATATGTATCTACCGATGAGCTACCAAGCTACCTATGACACTGATTAGCCTATTACTGCTAATTATAGACATTATAGTCTATTCATTTAAAATTAAACATGTTTTAAATGAGGCTATTACAATGGTGTGTTGTATGCAAACAGCATTGTTAGTGTTTATGTATTTAGTCTTTACCTCAGATTACATGTATAACCAGATTATCATTTGAAAGTGCATGTTCTGCTCTTTATAAGAGTTGTCTCAGTCCGTTTTTAGCACTAACAGTAACAGAGATATTCAAGCAGTTTAGCACCATGGATTTGGTTTTCTAGTTAGTGCTCACCTTTCTTTGAAAAGAAGTCAGTTACCAATCGTTTCCCCTCATTCTGTTTTCTCTCCTCCTCCTGTCTATCCTTTCTTTTTGGTAGCCTGATTTGGCTTTCTTTGAGAAAGACATTTCTACAGCAGAAGTTTGCGCTCCACCAGACGCTCTAAACTGAACTAGCTAATGTAATGCGTGCCGGTGGACTAAACCATTTGGCACATTAGCAATGGGGGGGGGGGGGGTCAGCCCTTTTTGTATACAACACATAGTCAGTCAATCAACTAAGTTATTCAGCCAATATACTAACTTTGCATTTCATCTGATATGCATTATGAAATCTTATTAGGAAATAAAAATATCCAGGTAAAATAAAATATATTCCAGACTTTTCAAGGGCCCTTTCTCCCCTTGGGCCCTGGTATTCAGTATTGGTTTTATCCCCGGTCCGATGCCCCTGGGGCCTCATGTATAAACGTTGCGTACGCACGAAAAGCTTGCGTACGCTGGTTTTCACGGACACTTCGTGATGTATAAAAAATGAACTTGACGTGAGAATGTGCGGGCCGTCACAAAAACTGTTGAGCAGTCGTGAGAATGTGCGGGCCGCCCGCAAAGTCTTTTCTGGCTCTGTAACGTGGCGAATTCTAACTGAAAAGTGCCGAAAATCGCTAAACATTACAAAATAAAGTTTCTACTACTGGCATAGGCTACGTCTTTTACGTTGTCTATGAAGAAAAAAAAATTATATCCGCTGATACTCCATAAAAGTTTGATCATTTATGTGGACAATGTTTCACATCTTTCACACAACTGTTTAATTCGCAGGTTACGTAATCTCCGTTAAACATGAGGACAGAAAATGATTGATAAATCCACTTAGAAAATACTTTCAGTCATCCTCTGTATTTCCCATGGATGAAATATCTTACTCACGGAAAATTACACGGAAAATGCAGTAGTGTCTAGAGTCTTTAGTTGCTGAGGCTCAGACATCCAAGTCGCACAGGAGGCGGGACGCACGGATCCATCTCCCCAGGAACAAACGCTGTGTCGGGGGGGCTAACTCATGTGATGCGTCATTAATCCCGTGGATGATTTGTAGGCTATAAAGTGAACAAGGTGTACCCCGGTCCACCAAACAATGGGCCGTCTTGACTGTCTGCACATATTTCGGTTACTGTAGTCCTATTTCCTATTTCATTATTTCATCCATGCGTGGCGCAGCGGATCTGTGCGCACTGTCCCCTGCAGTGGAGACGCTGGCCTCACTCATAACAACCTCTCCTCCTCTGAGTCAGGTCTCCCTCACACTGGACTCAGTTTCACTGAGCTTCTAACACTTAATCAATAAAATAAATGGCATTACATCAGTGAGATCAAACTGCTTATTAATGCATAATCTGGACTGACACTGAGATGTAGCCTATGTTGTTCTGTAACTGGTGTGGCGCTGCCATTATTCTCTTGCTTTCCAATTCGACATTAAACTTTATTTTTTTATTATTCTGCCATGGTTCGGTGCATTCACCGCCCGGTCACCATTTGCCATTCTGGGCATTTTCTTTTATTGCTTATCCAAGATGACAAACCTCCAAACAGAACATTTTTTCTCGCCTCCACCTCCGCGATCAGCACCTCAACCTCAGTCAGTGGATTTTTTTTTTTTTTTTCGTCTGCAGCGGGATAACCCGTTGTGATTGGACAAAGAATGACGTCGGGGACGCATTTATAGTAATTTCCATATTCATTTATGGGAGAAGGCAAGGCGGGGTCAGTCACTCATTCATGTGCGCTCAATTTCACGTGGATTGTGATGTATAAAGGAAAGGTGCGCAGGACCTGGTGTACGACCGGTTTTATACATATGAATATTTCTGTGCGTAGGTACTTTTCAAGTTTTGGCCGTACGCCATCTTCTGGTATGAAAGCTGCGTAGTCTTTTATACATGAGGCCCCAGGTGTCTGTGCCGCTGCTCGTCTCTATTTATCCAGAGAGAGTGGACACTAAAACTAAGGCACCCTAGGATGATCATGTTTAATAAACATGTTTTATTTTGCTTGTTGTTCTAATTCTGTTATTAATGGGAAGTAGACCTAAGGGCGACACGGCGCCCCCAACACTTTTGACGCCCTAGGCAATCGCCTAGGTCGCCAATAGCAATCGCCGGCCCTGCTAACACATTTTCATAAGTATGTTTTTAAGTTGTTAAAGAGTCCAGAGTCTCCAGTGGCCTCATGTATAAATGTTGGCGTACGCACGAAAAGCTTGTGCATGCTGGTTTAAAATTAACTTGACGTGAGAATGTGCAGGCCGTCCACAAAGTCTTTTCTGGCTCTGTACCGTGGTGAATTCTAACTGAAAAGGGCCAAAAGTCACCAAACATAAAATAAAGTTTCCACTTCAGTTACTGTCTATTACGTTGACTATGAAAAATCATAATTCACAGTTATTCCATAAAAAAAGTTTGATCATTTATGTGTCTAATGTTTCACATCTTTCAAACTATTAACTGTTTAATTCCCAGGCTACTTAACTTCTGTTAAACATGATACGTGAATGAACCAAAAATCCCCTTAGAAAATAGGCTACTTTCAGTCATCCTCTGTATTTCCCACAGATTAAATATCTTACTCACTGTGCAACACAAAGATCGGCACGGAAAAATGCAGTAGTGTCTGTGAGTCTGTAGTTGCTGAAGTTCAGACATCTATGGTGTAATCAATCCCGTGGATGATGTTTATGTAAGTGAACACTGTGTAAGTAATGAACCTGACCCGGTCCACCAAACACTGGGCTGAATGAAGCAGCTTCACAGCACTGTTTGGACCATAAACAGAATGTGGAAAAGTGGTAGGAGACTTGGCATAGCCTGTACGTTTTAACCACTTCTTACAATTATGTTATGTAGAACATTGTCTATTTGTGTTAATTCTGCACATATTTCTGTTACTATATTTAGTATTTAATTATGTCATTCATGCGTGGTACAGTGGATCTGTGCGCCCTGTCCCCTGCCGTGGAGACGCTGTCCTCACTTCCCTCTCCTCCTCCTTATTCAGGTCTCCCTCACGCTGGAAACAGTTTCACTTAGTCAATGGCATTACATCAGTGGGTTAAAACTGCTTATTGTGCGTAATTTGGACTGACACGGACATGCATGTTGTTTGGTAACTGTGGTGCCGCCACTCTTCTCTTGATTTTCACTTCCACATCAGACCTTTTTTAAATGTCTGCCATAGTTCAGTGCATTCATTGCTCCGTCACCATTTGCCTCTCTTTTATTTCTTATCCGAGATGACAAACCTCCAAACAGAACATGTTTTCCTTGCCTCAACCTCCACATTCAGCACCTCAATCTCACAGTTGGTGAAGTTTTT
>JABUOV010000464.1:0-32123 GCA_025617405.1 Perca schrenkii
CCAGTTTATAAAGCATGAAGTATAAATTATTAACCAATTCTGTGTTACATCTTCTTAACAACTTCTTTCCAACATATTAGCACTACATTTACACTTATTTTGTTTATATTTGGTCAAAAAAACGCATTTATATCAAATTATACCTAATTTCTGAGTTAAAAAAAGCTGAAATTATGAATTATTTTGACAAACAGTTGAGATAAATGGGAACATATGTTGATGGTTTATCACAGAATGGTATAAGTCAAAGTTTAGTGAAAATACTGTTTGGAAACTATTTCAATTTTTTTATTGGCAGCCAATAATCACACTTGTTGTCCTCCCGGGTCAAAATTGACCCGGTCTGTTTTGGCTATTAATAAAGCATAAATTATAAATTGTCAACCAATTCTATTTTACACCTTCTTAACAACTTCTTTCGAACATATTACCACTAGTTTTACACTTATTTTTGGAATTTATGGTGAATAAGCTTCATTTACATGAAATAGTACCTCATTTTAGGGGTAAAATAAGCATAAATTATGAATTATTTTCATTATAGTTAAGATCAGATGAACCTATGTTTGTGGATAATCACTGACTGGTATATGGTAGTGATTAGTCAGGATATGGTTTTGAAACCATTTTATTATTTTGAATGGCAGCCAGTAATCACACCTGGTGTCTTCCTGGGCAAAAAGTGACCTGATCTGCTTTGCGTGTTTATAAAGCATAGGCAATTATAATTAATCACTCAAATCTGTGTTAGCACTTTTTATTCAACTTCATTCCAATTCATCTCAACTAGTTTTACACTTATTCTGTTCTATTTATGGTCAATAGACCTCATTTACATAAAATTATACCTACCATCTGAGTAAAATCAGTTGAGATCTGAGATATTGAGAAAGTTGTGTTTGGATTAATGGCTGGTATGTGACAATTATTATATTCCCAGGTTAAAATTAATGAATGCAATTGTATTCACAAACAAAGAAGAGATACCAAAAAGGAAAAAAATTATTTACGGAAAGTTTACTTGTCCCCTTTTAGGAAAAGACACATCAAAGGTGTGAGAACAAGTTTACAAAACTGTAGTTTGAAGTTGTGTCTGTATGTTTGTATTTGTGTGTGTGTGCGTGTGTGTGTTTGTGCGTGTGTGTGCGTGTGTGTGTGTGTGTGTGTGTGTGCGTGTGTTTGTGTGTGGGTGTGTGTGTGTGTGTACATACGCGCACATGTCTGTGTGTGCATGTGTGTCTGTGTACATTTTTATGTCAGGACAGCGCAATAGTGTGATATATTGCAGGTCTCAGCTGTTTCTGAGTGTGTGTGTGTGCGTGTGTGTGTGGGCACGCATGTGCGTGCGTGCATGTGGACGTCTGCACGTGTACATGTGTGTCTGCGTGTGTGCGTGTTCATCTGCTGAAAAAGAACAGTAGTGTGATCCACTGCAATGGGTGTGTGTGTGTATGTGTGTGTGTGGGCATGTGTGTGTGTGTGTGTGTATACATGCGTGTGTGTGTTTGTGTGCGTGCGTTCATGTGCTGAAAAGCACAATAGTGTAATCTTTTGCAGGTCTCAGCTACTGTGTGTGTGTGTGTGTGTGTGTGTACTATATGTGTGTGTGTGTACTGTATGTGTGTGTGTGTGTGTGTGTGTGTGTGTGCACGCAAGCATGTGCACGCGTGTGTGTGTGTGTTTATCTCCTGAAAATCATAATGATCCATTGCCCAATTTCAGTATGTTGTGAGTGTGTGTGTGTGAATGCATGTGCGCGCACACACGTGTGCATGTTTGTTGTCCATGTGTCTGTGTGTGTTTGGGTGCATTTCCATGTGCTGGAAAGCACAATAATGTGATCAATTACATGAGGTAATTCTCAGCTGCTGTTTGTATGAATGTGTGCGTTTGTGGGGGGGTGGGGTGGGGGGGGTTGGGGGTTGTATGTGTGTGGGGGGTGTTTGTGTGTCTCCACATGTGCATTCATGTACGTATGTGTGTGGTCATCTGCTGTTGAGCGCAAAACTGCCCCATTGCACCACCGGGTCAAAATTGACCCGGGAAGAACACTAAATGCATTAAAATTAAATAAAACACCCAAAATTCTATGAAAGCAGTGATCATTAATTTTACTTGTGAAGAACTTAATTGGGAACCACCCATGCTATTTTTGGTTAATTTGGTTGAAAGAAACCCATATTTCTGATAAAGGAACTTTGAAAACGGGTCAAATTTGACCCGAAGACAACACAAGGGTTAAACTTGATTAGAGCGTTGTTGGGAAACATCCACGTTACATTTAGTTAATTTGTTAGAAAGACAGCCCTGTTTCTGATAAAGACCCTAACCCTAAAGACAGCCCTGTTTCTGATAAAGACCCTCACTTTGGTTTCCTGAAAAACAGACACACATGTCACTGATACCCGTCTGTGAGGTGAGTATTGTGAGGTTTTTAGGTTTTAGGAGAAGGCCTCCATCAACATTGCTACTAGCTAAACTTGCAAGCTACACAATGCCCTCCCTCAGCTGCTCACCTGGCTGTGACTCGTGCCTCCTGTTCAGCCAGAAGATATTGGAACTTGAAGCCAGAATATCGACTCTCCACCAGATCAAGGCAAGTGAAGAGTTCCTCGACTCCATTATCATTGGAAGTTCCCCTCACACACACACTGTCGGATGTCTTGATTCCACTGTGCCCTGCACTACTCTCACCCCACCACGCACTAATACAACCTCTGACCCTGTTGTCTCTCCTCGGCTTCTGCCGAGGACCCAGCCAGCTCTGCTGACCGGCTCCACTCCACACCAACCTGAGCCATGGCGTGTAAGCGAGCACCAGAGCAGGTGGTCAGGACAGTGCTCAGCCCCAGCCCAACCCCTACAACTAGAAAACCGCTACAGCATTCTGACGAACGACGAGGAGTTCCCTTCCCTGCCACGTCCCCACGCAGCTCATCCTGGTCCATCCACACAGTCGACGCGCCCATTGAGGGCGGACTCTCCCCCCTCGGACTCATCAACCTCCACCCTGGTCATCGGAAGCTCCATGGTTAGGGACCTCCACATTCCCCCTTTACCTAGCGGTCCCTCCAAGGTCTACTGCTTCCCCGGTGCCAAGGTCCGTAACATCCAGCACAAACTTCCCGGCATCCTCGCCCGCCACGCCAAGGTCGACAACATCATCGTGCATGTGGGCACAAACAACATCAGAGAGGGACGGTCGACAGCACTCCAGGAAGACTTCACCACTCTCCTCTCCACCCTGATGGGCACAGGTAAGCGGATTGTCATCTCTGGGCCTCTACCTACCTACAGGAAGGGTGCGGAGAGATGGTCCAGACTGTTCTGGCTCCACACCTGGCTGGAACCACTCTGCACTTCCCTGAGCATTCCCTATGTCGACAACTTCAACTTGCTCCGGGAAATGCCCAACCTGCTGAAGCATGATGGTCTCCACCCAAACCGACACGGAGCCAGGATGCTATCTGACAACATAACGACCACACTGAAAGGCAAGTATTGACATTATGTTGAAAATATCACAGATTCATGTCCCCCAGGTATTGATCCTGATAGCACTATACAAGTGGATGAATCTGAAAATGTTTTCTGCAGGATAACATGTAGTACTAGTATTATTCCAGTAATGTGTAGTACTAGTACTATATCAGTAACATGTAGTACTAGTACTATTCCAATTATAATCAACAACAGACCACACAAAGTGGTGAATAGAGGGGCAATACTTAACCTAATTGGAATTAAAACTACCACTGCAATGATAGAAAAGGATAGGAAAATTAGATGTGGATTACTAAATATCAGATCTCTGTCTTCTAAAGCAGTACTAGTAAATGAATTGATATGTGATAATCAAATTGATCTATTCTGTCTTACTGAAACCTGGCTGGGCCATGAAGAATATGTTAGTCTAAATGAAGCGACTCCTCCCAGTCATATTAATACTCAAATTCCTAGAGGCTCAGGCCGAGGAGGGGGAGTTGCAGCCATATTTGATTCAAGCCTGTTAATTAACCCTAAACCCAAACTAAATTATAACTCTTTTGAAAGTCTTATTCTTAATCTTCAACATCCAACACGGAAATCAGTACAGCCAATTATATTTGTTGTTGTCTACCGAGCTCCAGGTCCGTATTCTGAATTTTTATCTGAATTCTCAGTTTTTATTATGTGTAGTACTTAAATCAGACAAAGTACTTATTGTTGGTGATTTTAATATCCATGTGGACGTTGACAGCAATAGCCTTACTACTGCTTTCAACTCACTACTAGATTCTATTGGCTTCAGTCAGAGTTTGCATGAGGCCATGCACTGTTTTAACCACACCCTCGACCTCGTGCTGGCATATGGTATCAAAATTGAAGATGTATTCCCGCAAAATCCTTTATTATCAGACCACTTCTTAATTACTTTCGAATTCTTAATACCCGATTATACGAAATTAGATAAAAGCTTCTACACTAGATACCTATCTGACAGTGCTATAGCTAAATTTAAGGAAGACATTCCAACAGCACTAAACTCATTACCTTGTTTTAATACAACAGAGGACCTTTATGTAAACTTTAGTCCTTCTCAAATCGACAATTGTGTAGATGGTGTTACGGCCTGCCTACGGACTAGTTTACACTCTGTTGCTCCACTCAAAAAGAAGAAGATGAAGCAAAGGAAACTAGCACCTTGGTATAACTCCCAAACTCGTAAATTAAAGCAAAACGCGAAAACTTGAAAGTAAATGGCGCTCCACCAAAATGGAAGAGTCTCGTTTGGACTGGCAAGACAGTCTGAAAACCTATAGGACAGCCCTCAGACATGCCAGATCAGACTAATACTCATCATTAATAGAAGAAAACAAAGACAACCCAACGTTTCTTTTCAGCACTGTAGCCAGGCTGACAGATAGTCACAGCTCTACTGAGCCATCTATTCCTCTAGCTCTGAGTAGTGATGACTTCATGAGCTTCTTTAATGATAAAATTATAACAATTAGAGATAAAATTCATCACCTTTTGTCCTCAACTTCTAATGGTTCTCCTTTCAACGCAGGACTGCTAGAAAGAACGACTAGACCTGACATATACTTACACTGCTTTTATCCTATAGACCTTCAACAACTAATGGTAAAGGTATCTTCAGCTAAGCCATCTACCTGTCTCTTAGACCCCATCCCAACGAGGCTACTCAAAGAAGCATTACCCGTGGTTAAAACTTCATTACTAGATATGATCAATTTGTCCTTATTAACAGGTTATGTACCGCAGTCATTTAAAATAGCTGTGATAAAACCTCTTCTGAAAAAACCCACCCTCAATCCTGAGGTCTTAGCAAACTATAGACCTATATCTAACCTTCCCTTTCTATCCAAGATCCTTGAGAAAGTAGTTGCTAATCAGTTATGTGATTTTCTTCATAGCAACAGCTTATTTGAAGACTTTCAATCAGGATTCAGAAAGTATCATAGCACAGAGACGGCACTGGTGAAAATTACTAACAACCTTTTAACTGCTGCAGACAAAGGACTTGTCTCCATACTTGTTTTATTAGATCTTAGTGCTGCTTTTGACACTATTGACCATACAATCCTGTTACAGAGATTAGAACACTTAGCCGGAATTAAAGGAATTGCACTAAGCTGGTTTAAGTCTTATTTCTCTGATCGATCTCAATTTTTTAATGTTAATGATAAATCCTCTAAGTACGCTAAAGTTAAACATGGCGTTCCACAAGGCTCAGTGCTTGGACCAATTTTATTCTCTTATATATGCTTCCTCTTGGTAATATCATTAGGAAACACTCAATTAACTATCACTGCTATGCGGACGACACCCAATTATACTTGTCAATCAAACCAGACGAAACAAGTCAGTTAGCTAAACTTCAAGCATGTATTAAAGATATAAAATCCTGGATGACCTATAATTTTCTGATGTTAAACTGTAACAAAACTGAAGTTATTGTGCTGGGCCCTAAACACCTCCGAACTTCATTATCTAAAGATATAGCTACTCTGGATGGTATTGCCCTGGCCTCCAGCACTACTGTCAGAAATCTAGGAGTTATTTTTGATCAGGATATATCCTTTAACGCCCATCTAAAACAAACCTCAAGAACAGCCTTTTTTCATCTTCGTAACATTGCTAAAATTAGGAATATCCTGTCTCAAAACGATGCTGAAAAACTAGTCCATGCATTCGTTACTTCCAGGCTGGACTATTGTAATTCCCTACTGTCAGGTTGCTCAAATAAGTCCCTTAAGACTCTGCAGCTGATCCAGAATGCTGCAGCGTGTGTTCTCACAAGAACTAAGAAAAGAGATCATATTTCTCCTGTATTAGCTTCTCTGCATTGGCTTTCTGTAAAATACAGGATTGACTTTGAAATCCTTCTCCTGACCTACAAAGCTCTAAATGGTCTAGCACCATCATATCTAGAACAGCTCTTAGTACCTTATTGTCCCGCTAGAGCACTGCGCTCCCAGAATGCAGAGTTACTTGTGGTTCCTAGAGTCTCTAAAAGTAGAATGGGAGCCAGAGCCTTCAGCTACCAGGCTCCTTTACTGTGGAACCAGCTCCCAGTCTGGGTTCGAGGGGCAGACACCGTCACCACATTTAAGAGTAAACTGAAAACTCTCCTCTTTGATAAAGCTTATAGTTAAGGAGTGAGGAGTTGCAGCGTCTGCTTAACCTGGCCCACCTGCTTCTCTTCGTAGTCATCAGATTTATTGATCACATAATCAATAATATAGTGTGAGTATAGGGAGGCAGGCCAGTACAGCCTCTCATCAATGTTTTCATTTGTTTCCTTTTGTATGCATCCTGTCCCAGAACTACTTGTTACTAACCTAGCTCTGGGGAGTTTACTCCCCGGAGTCCTTATGTTTCTTCTTCGCAGAGCTATGCTCTGCGATTCCCTTCAACGCCCGGCCGCGTCCTGCTGCGTCTGCTGCATCCACCCATGCTCTGCAGCGCCACGTTACATCCCACAACGTCCTGCTGTGACATGAACTACAACGACTACCTTCAAAGTCACTGTTCCACTATCTTTAATGCGACTATTATCGACATCACACCCCCAACCGGCCCCGTCAGACACCGCCTACCAAGAGTCTGGGTCTGCCGAGGTTTCTTCCTAAAAGGGAGTTTTTCCTCGCCACTGTCGCAATAGCCACTGCTAATACTTGCTCTTGAGGGAATTACTGTAATTGTTGGGGCTTTGTAAATTATAGAGTGTGGTCTAGACCTACTCTATCTGTAAAGTGTCTTGAGATAACTCTGTTATGATTTGATACTATAAATAAAATTGAATTGAATTGAATTGAATAGATACACCAGAACATGTGCTCAAGAGAGGAGCCGTCTGTTGTTCCCAAGTTTTTTCTTTCTAACAAATCGGACATAATTTAGCCACTGTTGTTGCCCGTCGCTCTATCGTTACTCGGCCGTGCTAACGTTACTGTGCTAACGTTAAAGACGTGTCACTTCAAGCATGCAGCGGAGCAACATTATGAACGCAATCCACCTCCTGTCCCGCTACAGACCGTTGAGAAAGACGAGTTCAGAGCAATGATTAAAACTCTGGATTTAAGATGTCTCGCCTCGCTGAAATACGTCCGCCAACCTGCTAACGTTATTCAAACAGCGAAGGAGGCTGACAGCGGAGCTACGTTCAGTCGCCCACTACAACCACACTACAACAACCTAACTTACCTGTGGCCAAGGTAGTGGTTATACAACTAGCTTACAACTATTTTGTTTTGAAAGGGAAACAATGTTAAAGTTGTTTGTATGTGTATTCATTCGATTTGAGTTTATTTTACTACTTTGCAGTTTGCACAATAAAAATAGTTTAGCTTCTGTAACTGTACTGACAGTAGAATAAGCCATTATAAACCTATATAAAGGTGGCCCATTATTATTTATTTTACTTATTTTAAGAAGTTTGATTACATTATATTTTCGATTTGAATACACAGTTGATTTTTAAATAACAAATAAATAAGAATTCAATACATTACATCTATGTTATTTTGGGCCCTATCTTGCACCCAGCGCAATTGCCTTTGTACGCCGACGCATGTATCATTCATATTTTGCACCCGACGCCCAGCGGACTTTTCCCTCCACAGACGCACGTCGGTAAAATAGGGAATGTATTTGCGCTCTCGGGGCGGTTCAGCGAAAAGTGGAGGCGTGTTCTGGCGCAAACGTTATTGGTGCTATTTTGCAGTTTCAGAAAACAATTCCGCCACTGACCAGGAAAAACCTGGTCTAAAGTCGGTGGCGCTAGTCTAAAGTCAGTAGCGCGGTATTCAGATGCTATTTTAGGGGCGCATACTTGGCCATAATGTAGCGTGTGCACAATGCGCATACACTTCTCTCATCTAAATGAGACGCAGCAGTTCCCATTTTTGCAAACCATACATAATTACAAGGAAAAATATTACTGAAAATGCGCTTCAGGTATTTGGATAGGTCAGGAGGAACTTTACAGTACAGTCCTCAAAAAGTCGCAGCATTCTTTGTGGCTTGTTGTGATTTACACAACATTTCCATGAATCATGGATGTGTTGATGACATAAATGAGGAAATATTAGAGGATAGGGGCAGCACGGTGGCTCAGTGGTTAGCACTTCTGCCTCACAGCAAGAAGGTTCTGGGTTCGAACCCAGGTCGCCTTTCTGTGTGGAGTTTGCATGTTCTCCCCGTGCTTGCGTGGGTTTCCTCCGGGTGCTCCGGTTTCTTCCCACCATAAAGACATGCATGCAACTAGGATTACAGTTGAAAATTAGCCAACTGGCTAACACTGGCGCATTTACAGAAATGTTGATTAATGTGCATTGTCCTAATATAAATAAATAAATCTTCTTAAGGAGACGTGATGTTGAACTACGGTGGGATCTGGTCCGGGAGTAATGCGCGATGTGCTCCTGGTGGAGCGGGTGGACGGAGATGGAGTTGGGGTGGGGTAGGAGGAAGGGGCAAAACAGGAGCAGGTGGTGCGTTTGGAGGCCCACGCTCCATGGCTGCAGCAATCCTCTCCAGACTTCAGGAGTTGCGCCCGAGAGGCCGCAGCAACATCGGCACCCGGCCAAGACGGGCATTTATTACTTTGCCGCATCCCAAACAGCTCCACTGGGCAAATCCGCCGTCATAATAGCAATCCGCCATGGAACTAGCGCGCCTGCTCTTAAAGGGAATGTGAGATGACGCTCTGATTGGTTTATTGCACGTTACGCCCAAACCACACCTAGCTACTTCAGACCAACCCATTTTAGATTTGCGTCGGGCGCAAGACTCATTTATCCCGCCGGTATAATAACAACAGCCCCCGAGATCTGCCCACAAAGCTACTTGCGTTTTGCGTTTCATACTTGCGTTTCAGATCGTTAAAATAGGGCCCTTTGTCTTAGTTAGGAAGTAATGTTTAGTTAGGAAGGTCTGGTGCCTTTAGTCTCTTCCATATGGTGGAAGGAAGGTATAAGGTGGAAGGTATACAGTTTATTATTAATTCAGCAACGGTATTGGATCGGTATCGGGTATCGACAGATACACAAAGCCCTGGCATCGGTATCGGGACTGAAAAAGTCGGATCGTGCATCCCTAGTATTTATTTCTTGCACTGGAGATGGACGCATAAATTTGTTTTTATCCTGTAAAATTATCAGCACAAATGCAACATTAAAAATACATTGAAACCAGCTTTGTATTGATATTTAGGATTTATAATCAAATCAAAGTATGGACTGCATCCCCCCAACTGGCAAATTTGATGCTGCAGTTTGAAGTTGTGTGTGTGTGTGTTTTAGGGGTACTGCCAGGAATTTTGGGCCCCATGACAAAAAAATCTAATTGGGCCCCCTCTGCGCAGCTGTTGTCACCACATCTCTAGGACCACAACTGTCCAATCAAAAGCTTTAGAACTCTAATTAAAGGCTTGCAACTGTCCTTATCTGCTAATGTTAGCTGCCGACCGTTACCTGGAAACCATCCAGCAAATAGACGGTACCGTAGGGTGATTAACGTCACCGCTCATTTTACACACAGTTTAACAACCAAACTAAACGCTGAGTGGACATTACTAGCTACGGTTTTCATGTTGGTTTGGAGCGATATCCACCCCCACTAAACTGGAAAACAGTAAAGTTAATACAGCGTGTCGGAGGAATACTGTCTGTGTGTATCTGTCTGTGTGTATCTGTGTGTGTGTGTGTGTGTGTGTGTGTGTATTTGTGTGTGTATCTGTGTGTGTGCATGTATCTGTATGTGTGTGTGTGTGTTTCTCTGTGTGTGTCTGTCTGTGTGTGTGTGTGTGTGTCTATCTGTGTGTGTATCTGTTTCTGTGTGTGTGTATCTGTGTGTCTGTCTGCATGTGTGTGTATCTGTGTGTGTGTGTGTGTCGTGTGTGTGTGTGTGTGTGTGTGTGTGTGTGTGTGTGTGTGCTTATTTACTCTGCTGCTACTTACCGTGCAAAGTGACACAAGACCACTGAATGAGAAGCAGCACCAAGGCGTCCAATCTGATCTGAATGAGAGAAAATAGGTATAAATCAGTCAATTGAAAAGAATAATAACTAGTGAGAAAAATATATAAAAACAGCAGTGGTGGAAGAGGTATTCAGATCCTTTACTCAAGTAAAAATACTAATACCACTCTGTAACAATACTATGTTTTACTTGTACTTCAGCAAAAGTGTGTATCATCACGAAAATGTATTTAAAGTATTAAAAGTACTCAATGCACATATTTTAGAAACTTGAAACAGTCAAAACAGTTCCATCAATGAATTTATAATATAACAGTGTAGTCTCTAAAGGTCTTTTGTGTGCAAAAATCTTACCTTGTAAACTAATTGGTAACTTTGTCGTGTTTTTCAGACTGATCTAATGAAGTGGCGTATGCATGGCACCCCAATTCGTATGCCATTATTGGCGTGTTATCAAGAACCATTCTCACTTTTTCTGCCCTGTGGGTTTGTTTCAGCCTACCGGCACGGCCCCGGCTCACCATCTTGGTCAGCGGTTTTCCGTGTCTGGCGTGGATGCTCGTGGGCGACAGGTTCATACGTCCAACAATACTCCTATTTGCATTCATTTTAATGAAGGCGTGTGTACTTATGGGAATTGCTGTTTTCTTCACATATGCGGCGATTGTCAAGATGCTCATCCCAGGTCTGTCTGCCCCCCCCGAGGACTCGGGTCCTACCTCGAAGTGGTTCCACGACATTCTGAAGCTCCACCCCTCTACCCCGAATAAACTTACGTGTGTTGGAATCTGAACTGTCTGGTCATCCTAAATCTGTTTTTTGATCATCTGCTCTCTGGCCTGTCCCAAGGTTTTCGGGTGGGCGTGCTTGCTGATCCTGAGGTTACATATGTGGCTAAAAATCTTCTCTCTGCTGTTTCTGACCCTGATACTGTGTCCATGCTGGTTGCATCTGAGGTCAGCAAAGGGTATATCATAGGGCCGTTTGATTCCTCCCCGTTTTCGTTGTTTCGCACTAGTCCTTTAGGTGTTGCTACTGGGAAGTATTCAGGGAAGAAGCGCCTTATTTTTTCATCTGTCGCGCCGCGCTGCGGGCCTGTGTTGAGTGTGAATAGTCTCATTCCGCCTGTTCCTTTTTCCCTTCATTATACCACTCTTGACGACGCTGTTAAACTTATTAAGTTGGCAGGGAGAGGTGCGAGGTGTGATCCCTACTCGATACCCGATGCGTTCTTCCAGCCTCTGTCCGCTGCTACCGAACTACCGATCCTGGCATTCAATGACATATACATTTACCTTATACATAATCCGTCGCCATACACTGGTGAAAGCCTCAAAGCGTACAAGAGTACTGAGGCATATCAATACTTTGTTGCGGGCTGGGTCCTTGACTCGAAGATATGGCACCTTAACAAGAAGATGTTTCTTGTGAAAGGAAAGGTAAGTGTTCTTTTAACCCAACTTTGTAAACAGCTGTTAGCAGCTAGCATAACAACTCAAGGCTATCTAGCCCTCATGCCCTCTTCGGTCATTTTTGTACATTTTTCTCAAGTTTTTTTTTTCATTTTGTGATCATTTTTGCTGTGTTACTTCTTATGGCATGAAATTTTGTAGGAATCCTTCTTTTCAGTCAAATTTTTTAAATCCAGTGTTTTTTACTCTTACATGTCTTTTATACTTAAATGATTCATTTTGTACCCTCTGGACACCTTCGAGGCAAAAATGTCCACGCACACAAAAACTGTTATTAAATCATCATATATCAATATTTTTTTCTGTTTTTTTTTCATGAATCACTTAAACAACTTCTACCTAATCAAAACCACCAAACATTCAATCATTTTCAGGATTTTAACCCTTTAAATGCCAGTCTATGTATTTGAAGTATGTCATTATTTATAAAAAAAAAAACACAAAAAATGATTTTTTTCCCATATAATGAATAATATGTAGATGGGTCTTTGGTGGTGATAAGAGGCTTGGATATGTCAAAGATAAGCAACAAAACTGATTTGATTGCATTAGTATTTTTTGCTGATTTTTCGTCCTTACTAGTAGAGAGTGAAAGCATCTTTGACAATCTTCAGATAACAGAGCAACAGGTATGTACTGACAAATTGCAAATCTTTAGTTTTAATGTTTACATTAATAGCTTTATTTGTTGAAATAGAATTACATTTTTCAACTTTCAGTCCTTATCAGTAGAAGAGGCAACCAGAGTACAGTCTGCCAGTAAGGTTTGGTTTGAGCAAAGAGCAGGCAGAGTAACAGCGTCAGTCTTCCACGAAGCAGGCAGGTCAGGCAGTGCTGCATCCTTGATTAAGAGGATTTGTTATCCCCGGTCCTGTCAGGTGTCTACAGGGGCAATGAGGTAACGATAGAAATGTACAAAGAGAGACTACATATCAAAGTATGCTGCCCAGGGCTGGTTTTCATTCTATTTGTCATAGCCATATTTCAGAGGAACAATGATGTCCTTATAATCCCACATAAAGGACTTAAATGATACAAGCTGAGAATATGATCCCAATCCTAAATATACAACGTTTCCATGTTTCTCAAAAGAGACTGCCATTACATGAACATAATGGTGTGTGCACTCCGAAGAGAAAAATTAATAAATTATTCTGGATTTGCAGTGGTATACTGTAGTTTGCTAATTAAGTATTCTCTATTTTTCTAGATGGGGACATGTGAGTGAGCTAACAGCAAGGACACAGTACATCACAGCATTGCAAGATCATCACATCGATTTTCAAGTGCAGACAACAGGCCTAATCATCAACAAATCACTGCCATGGATCGGTGCATCGATTGAAATATTAACTGTGCTTGCCACGGTAGAGGTGTGCTTGAGATAAAATGCCCTTTTACTCTTAAAGATCAGTCTATTGTCAACAGCTGCAATGCTGACACAAACATCTGTCTAATGGCAAAGGACAATGTGATAGCGCTAAAGCCGAATCACAAATAAATGGCACAAGTCCAAGTACAAATGCGCATTGCTGAGGTCCAGTATGGTGACTTTGTAGTGTGGAGTCTCACTGAAATGTTTATTCAACGCATTCAGTTTGATGAAGTGTTCTTCAATGAGACATACAGTGGAGCTGAAAAATTTATTAAAATGAGGATTTTGCCAGAACGTCTTGGGAAATATTACACAGTACCCCGTCCATTGGTTTCCCCAACCTCAGAGCAACAGCCCCAGTCAGGGTGCTATTGTGGTGAACCAGCTGGAGAGCCAGAGAATGTAGTAATGTGTGCATCTAAACAGTGCAGAAGAGGGCTCTTTCACAGGTCTTGCTTGCGTTTGACTAGAGTTCCAAAAGTGTGGAAATGTTATGAATGCAGGAAAATCCAGAATAAATGAAACACTGTATTAGTTAAGATTCCTTGTTGTGTTGGCTACACACACACACACAAACACACACACACACACCCACACACACACACACACACACTAGTACGGTAGACTGTTACTCCTAGAGCAGGGGTCTTCAACATGTTTTAAGCCAAGGACCCCTTAACTGAAAGAGACAGAGCAGGGACCCCCTACTACATATATTTTATAAAATTGAGTTGCATATTAAACTGGGTCTACAGTAATGTGTAGAGCAGCCTAAAGCCTTTATACCTACCTTTTTAGTACATAAAATACTAAGCTATTAAAATAGCCTACTAATTCTTGGTATGATTTTATAATTCATGTTTTAATGTTAAACATACATGTGGCACAGTGAATCCTTAGGATCAACTGTATCTGTGGATCTTAGTGACTACCTTACTTATGGGCCAGTAAGCCTATCATCAGTGGGTTTTTTCACACTTTCAAAAAATGAACAATAATTTTGACCCTGTTGAAGATCTCTGATCTAGAGGATAAGACTTTATGCTTCAGATTGTATTAGTTCATTCCCTGTAGTCTTGACGGCACACACGCACGCACATACCTACACGGTATACTGTTACACTGTAGACTGTATCAAGTTTTCTGTGCATGATTCTCTGTATTTGTTATTTTGGTTTCTTTGATTTGTATATAGTTATTTTGGTAGGGAGGTTGCCTTTCAGCTGGTTTTGGAGTGTACAAACTAGATTTGAGTGCCCTGTCTAGTTGTCTGGCAAATTGTAAATACTATTTATACTATTACTATAAATACTATTTATATCTTGAAAATATATCCTATTTATCCAATTCCATATCCTGCTAAATGAATTAATAAGCAGTGAGTTTTACTGGTCTTGTTCTTTTGTTTTGTAAGAAGTTTGACATTTAAATAAATAAAATATTTGTACTGTATCAGCCATTAACAGTTTCCTGTGTGTCTTATTAATGTCACATAAAAGACATAATAGACTAATGAATGACATGAAATGAAATGAATGTATTGACACAAATTTATTCACTCCGCTGGAACAACAGGGGGGCAAAGATTACAGAGGGCACAGCACACTTTCACCATCTTGTCCAGAGGTGGGAGTCCATCTGGGGTTGAGTAGCACAGAGTTATTGGTATAGTTCCTTGCAAAATGGTGTATTTATTCCGTACGAGGCCTATAAGTCTCTCCACATGGATGCGCACTGCTGCCAGTCCTCACGATGACTCAACTTCAGCTGGGTGAAGCTGCTGTTTTCCTTTAGTAAATGCTGGTATCTTGAGTCGAGACCCAAAGACTCTGCCACATTAAACCCCCTGTCTGCAAGAACAACATCTCCTGGGGACAATAAGTCAAGAAATCCACTGTGCTCAGTCACATGCTTGTCACTTGTCCTCCCGCCCCAACCTTTCGAAACAAAGCTGATGACCCCTTGTGGAGTTATGGAGATGAGGTATTTAACTGTGTTATGATGCTTATACTGAGAATATGTTTGTGCTCTTGCTCTCATTTCCTTTGGTCTTTAGATAAATATTTCAAAGCAATCAATAATACTGGTACAATTTTCAAAGCCGTTTCTATAACACAATGGGAGACTACAAAGGATCTGATCTCTGCTTGGCCACTTTATGATATTACACAGCCTGATATTCATTACATTCAGTGTGTTGTTGAAAACCCGACCAGCAGTTGACGTTGATACATGAAATACATGAGCTAAAAAGAAAAGTGGTAAGTTCATTCTCAGGCATCAAAAGAAACTGCTGAAAAGGGGACAAACTGGATTTCAACAAGAATGATGAGATCAAAGAGAAAACAACAATTAGTTTTACATATGAAGGAAGGCCAGTTAATTTATGTACTTTATCATCTTTGTCCTTCAAACTTTCTTGGTCGAAAGACAATGACTTTACTTGACCCTTGAGCTTCCAAATTTCTGTCTGTAATCTTACACACTCCTCATTTAATTGTTTCATTGTGGCTTCACAAGAGGCATTTCCACAGGAACCTTGAGCTAACCCTACATCACTGCTAGTCTCCATTCCAGGCCCCTCTCTGTCAATCTCCTGTCCCTCTTCTCCATCCAACTCATGTCCGTCTTCTCCACCCAACCCCTCTTCATCTCCCCCATCAATTTCCTGTCCATTTTCTTCATCTAACTCATGTCTGTCTTCTCTGTCAAACTCTTTCCTGTCATCTTTGTCCATCTCCACTCCCTCTTCTTCTTTTCCAGTCTCTTGTCTGTCCAAACTAACTGCTCTTTTTCTCTTCAGTTCTTGTGTTTGTTTAAATCGCGTCATTTGCTTAATCCTCTTCCTCTTGTTGGGGGAGCTGAGGTACGGAAATATTGTTGGGACAAAGTCAGGGTTCAGAGGGTTCTGGCTCTTCACACCTGGTGAGACAAATAATTCACAGTATAATTTAGTTTATGAATAACTATCTCTAAACGCCAACAACGTGGAAGTAAAATAAACAATACTAGTATGTTAAGTTAATAAGGACTGAAGAACTCATATGTGCTATGCTTTGCAAAACGGCGACTCCAACAAATGCTCCAGGCTGCTAATGTTATGTGTAAACAGATTAGCCAACCAGTTGGTAATGCCACCAGTCTTAGGACACACACACACACACACACACACACACACACGTGTTTTCAGACTAAAATTTTAAACTGGTTCTAAGCTTGAACAAATATCCTCAGTTTATGACTGATGTGATGTCTACCAGATATTGTAACAAGTTTTTATTAAACGTTAAACTGACCTTTGACACTAAAATCATGCTGTTAGACAGTAAATTAACCAATTCACCCTGAGTGCTTAATACTGTTTGGAAAGATTTGTATGTTATTATCTTTAGGTTGGCGATTAGCAACCGTTAGCCGTTAACAATATATTGACATCCACACTTACCACAGACAAAATGAGCACTGCACACACGAGTGTTTGCAGTTGGTGTCCAGTCTGTCCTCTTGATGGCTGCAAGCCACTGATGCCACGCAACATACTGAAGGCATAGCTAGTTCCTTTTATTCTTTTGTTTTTCTTTTCTGCGTTTAATGGCGGGTCACAACCAACTTGTCTAGGTGCAAAGCGCCACCTACTGTACCGGAGTGTGTAATTTGTAGGCTTAAGTACTTCACTAGTTCCTTCAATATGGTCCAGCTGCGGCTTGCCTTCTCAGTTCCTTTTCGATCTCGCTGAATCAGGTACTCAAGATGGCGGCCGACAAGTTTGAGATGTGCGTGACGTCAGTTGTGACATCATCTGATATTCATGAATACATCCTTCACAGTGGCCTCTTTTTGGTGTCAGGTGGGATTCCAAATTCTATTTTAGTGTGCGTCTGACTTTCGGTGCAGGAGCAGCCCGTGTATATTTAATCATGTTTCTGAGGCACTTTACTGGATCCTGCTTAACAGGGTTGGGGTTCCTTCGGTGATTAATTTGCTGGATGATTTTTTTCTCGTTGACCCCCCTTTTTGATAGTGTCGGTTCGTTGGGCTAATTGAGACGTTTGTTTTCTTTCCCTCGGTGTCCCTCTGTCTGAGGTGAAGACTGTTGGTCCTGTTACACGTTTGGAGTTTCTGGGCATCACCCTCGACTCGGTTCGCATGGAAGCGTCTCTTCCGCTTGAGAAGTTGGAACGCATTCGCGGCATAGCTGCGTCCTTTTTGTCTGAGTGTAACTAAGCGGCAGTTGCTCTCGTTACTGGGGCATTTGATTTTCGCCATGCACGTCATTCCGCAGGGGCCCTCTTTCATCTCCAGATTACCCAATTTGGCGTCTTCTGTTCTTGACTTGCATGATGTTTTGTCCCTGGATGATGGCTTCCACTCTGATTTGTGCTTCTGGTCTCCACTTCTGGATGACTGGAATGGCATTTCTTTTTTCTATGATGATTTGGTTACTTCTTCTGATTCTTTGCGGCTTTTCAGTGATGCTGCCCCTTCCGCGGGGTTTGGGGGTTATTTTCAAGGGCAGTGGTTCGCTGGCCACTGGCCTCCCACTTTCTCCCCTGCTGATTCCATTGCTCTCTTTGAGATTTACCCCATTGATATAGCTTGCCGTGTCTGGGGCGGTCTATGGAAACAGAAGCGGATTTCGGTCCTGTGTGATAATCAGGGTGTTGTTGACATTATTAATAGAGGGCGCTCTTCATGTAGTAATATAATGCCTTTGATGAGAATCATCACCTGGTCTTCAGTCACTCACAATTTTTTCATTACTGCTCGCCACGGCCCTGGGTATTTTAACTCTGTGACTGATGCTTGGTCTCGTTTTCATTTCCAGACCTTTCGGAGCCTCTGCCCGGCAGCCAGCCCTGTACCAGTAGTGCTTCCTTCTCTCACAGAGATAGCAATTTATTGATTCATAATCCCTGTCATTCTTATTTAGAAGCAGCTAGGGCTTATATGAGGAAGGGCTTAGCTGTGTCCACTCTGAAAACATGATTTTGCTTGGTGTACTTTTGCTCTATTTTGTGTTTCTATTGGTGTCCCCCTTAAACCTGTTCTCCTTAATAGTATGTGTGCTTTCATTTGTTATTGTACAGATACTCGTCACTTTAAACCCCAATATACTCGAGGGTTACTGGCCGGCATTCAATTTAATATCAGGTGTTATGATCCATCATTTCCAAGCTTATTTTCTACTCTGGCTGTTAAACTAATTTTAAAGGGTATAGCTAAAGCTCACCCTTTGGCCCCCAATCATAGGCAGCCTATTAATTTGAGTATATTGCATAAGTTAGTGGCTGTTCTTAGGCATGGTGTTTTTCCTCATATATTGATATATTACTCAAGGCTGTTTTTATGGTTGCTTTTTATGCTTTCCTTAGGTGCGGTGAATTTTCTACACATTCAAAATCTTTCAACTCCAGTAGGGATATTACATTTTCTGATCTGGTATTTCATTTAATCATTATTGCTTGAAACTTACAGGGGTGATAGAATGCAAAACCGATTTTACCCTGTCATAGTTGAATAACGACAGTTCGTTGGGTAAATAGGACATACATAGAAGCTCAAAGTCCCACTGACACCCCTTTACTATGAAAATCTCATATTTTGAAACTGCCGCTGAAAACGGGCGAATCTCAACAAAGCTAGTTGCTTACGCAAGCATCTCAAAATCCGGAACCTTAAGAGAACAGTCACGCCCCAACATTTACATAGGCTACACAACTGACCTGAGATCAGGTAGTCTTCTGAATCTAGCTAGGTCACGCAGATCTCTGCTATTCCATTACAAAATTCACTTCTGAAACTTTTTTATGCGAGAAATCAACTATGTAAAGCTCAAATATGGGCCGTTTTACGAAAATGGATGGCTAATTTGAAATTTTGTACGACTGTGTGTCGGAGTTCAGCGCCGGTGCTGCCTGTGTTGCTGCCTCGCCGCCCAGCCTGCCTTCCTTCACAGACCCCGGCCTGCTCTGAGCTCGATTGAGCTCCGTTACGACTGGCAGCCGACAGCACTCCATACCCGCGCAAAGTCACCGGATTTTGGCTAATGGACTACTAAACGCTGGTGCTCTGACAGAGCTCCAGCTCCCCTGATCCCCTGCTCTGACAGAGCTCCAGGCCTGCAGCTCCCCTCTTCCTAATGCCAGGTGTGTGTGAGTGAGAGCACGGTCAGAGAGCTTGTTACGCCAGCAATCTCTTACCACATGTTCCATTTAATCTTATAATGTGTGTAGCTAATTATAATGTGTTGAGTTATTTAAACAAATGATCGGTGAAATACAGGCTTCTTGTCCGCGAGTCTCATTGATAGAGCCTGCGGCTGGATGGAGCTATTCCTCTGGAATTCACAAAAATTAATTAACTTGAAATTGGACACCGTTGTTAGCTTTATAAGACATTTAGTTAGATGTTGTATAACTGGCGTGATGAAATTCAAACTGTAAATATACTCGAATTACGACCAAAAATGAAGCTAGTTAACTAGCCGCAATCTTGTACACATATGATTGTAGGGACAGTCGCAGCTAATGAAACCTTTACAGTTCACAAATATTCATTAACTTGAAATCGTACACCGTTGTTAGCTTTATAAGACATTTAGTTAGATGTTGTATAACTGGCGTGACGAAATTCAAACTGTAAATATACTCGAATTACGACCAAAAATGAAGCTAGTTAACTAGCCGCAATCTTGTACACATAGGATTGTAGGGACAGTCGCAGCTAATGAAACCTTTACAGTTCACAAATATTCATTAACTTGAAATCGGACACCGTTGTTAGCTTTATAAGACATTTAGTTAGATGTTGTATAACTGCCGTGACGAAATTCAAACTGTAAATATACTCGAATTACGACCAAAAATGAATCTAACTATCCGTGATTTGTAGCTACACATAGATAGGATTGAAGGGACAGTCGCAGCTAACGAAACACCTAGCTAAACTTCACAAATATTAACTTGAAATCGGACACCGTTGTTAGCTTTATAAGACATTTAGATGTTGTATAGCTAAGTGGCGTGACATTGTGTGTAACATGTGGTAAGAGATTGCTGGTGTAACAAGCTCGCTGACCGCGTTCTCACTCTCACACAACGGGCCATTTAGCTAGCAGGAAGAGGGGAACTGCAGGCCCTGGAGCTCTGTCAGGGCTGCCAGCCTAACGGAGCTCACAGCAGGCCGGGGTCGGTGAAGGAAGGCTGGCCGGGCGGCGAGGCAGCAGCACCACCGCTGAAGTCCGACACACAGTCTTACCATATTTGCAATTAGCCATCAATTTTCGTAAAACGGCCCATATTTGAGCTTTATATTTGATAAGTCTCAGAAGTGAATTTGGTAATGAAACATTGCAGTGTCTGGAATATGAGATTCTGTCGCTTCTCTAATGTGTGTGTATTGGGGATTCACTCAACCAATCAGCGTGCATCTCTAATGTCTGCCTATGGCAATTCGCTCAACCAATCAGCATGTAGCTCATCTAAATATTCACGAGCATACCATATTTGGAAGAAAAGCTCTTGTTACAAATAGGGCCAAAACACAGGGATGCATAAGGTCCAATAAAATATCAACCAGGCCATTTTCAGCCCAACAAATGTTACATACCCCATTAGGAGACCATAAGGAACAGTGTGAAATACTCTATATAATCATTCTATCACCCCTTTAAGCATTCTAAAAGAGCCTGTTCTATCGTTGTGGCCCAGACAGACTCATAGTACTGTCCTTTTAAATCTATGATTAGATATTTGTCACTAAGGCCGCACACTAACTCCCTCTCACCTCTATTTCTGATTCCTGGCTTTTTTCCCTATGCATAGATGTTGGTTTAATCAGCATTTGAAATTAGTCCTCCTCAAGGCTAATATGTCACCCCAGCATTATTCTGGGCATTCATTTAGGATAGGAGCTGCTACTACTGCTGCTAGTCAGGGCATATCAAGTACTTCTCTGCAACAGCTGGGACGATGGTCATCCTCTGCCTACGCATCGGTCACTGACGAGATGCGATTGTAGGCTACTGGCATTGGCCGTGTTTCATCAGGCTTCGGGCCATAACAAATGTGAGTTTGCACGTGCACCGGCTTGATTGCCGAGTTATTGCATTTATGTTGCAAACGGCTGTGTGCCATGGTACATCTTTTGTTGGCGTTTCTTATTTTGCCTTTCTTATTTTCCCCCATCCTGTAGCAGATATTTATTTGTCTTTCTTATTTTTCCGGCCGGGCGGCTGAGGTTATGTTTTGCTCCGGCAGTCGCCAAGGTTTGGTTTACGGCTGTCGCCGACATTTTTATTTGCCTTTCTCATTTTGCCTTCATTATTTTGCCTTCATTATTTTGCCTTTCTTTTTTTGCATTTATTTTTCATGGGTCTGATGGCTATGGATATTGGCCAAGATTCCATGTGTTTATTATTTTGCGCCAGTCATATGCCGAGGTTTGGTTTTGCTTACACCGGCGAGTGCCAAGATTTAATTTGCTTCGGCCGTTGGCTGAATTTTATTTTTCATGGCTGTGGGCAATATTCTTTCTGGGTTTGTTAATTAGTGCATTTGTAAATAACTTTGCTTTCTCGTTCATTCTACAGATTTGTGGGGCTCATGAGGTATATATGTGCCGAGCAGTCTTCTTCACTAGTCGTCATTTTGGGGGATATGTTTGGGTTACACTACCCCTTTATGACATTTGGTTTCGATGGAGTCCAATCTCCAGAGACTCGTTACATTTTCATGTTTGTCTGTACAATAAATATGTTCATATTTGCAAGGTAGTCTCTCCTGATTGAAATGGAATGTGATGGAAAATTTATAAATTGCACATGTATTGTTAATGGAATGTGACCATGTACAATAAACATCACTAAAGTGTTGTAATTGAATGAATAAGAATTTATAGCCAATATCAATATACACACACATTTGAGATAGTCTACTTGTTTTAGAAACAAATAAACAAGACAAACACAAAACAATTTTACATTAAGTCATAAGTAACAGCCTTGTATAAAAAACAAAGATTCAAATATATATTACATTTGTACACAATTGTTTAACATTGGGACACTAAGGAAAACAATGTTACTGACACCCATGCTATTGCGAGGGGACAACAGATTGGCAAATGTTGCACAGAGGACAGCACACTCTGACCATCTTGACCAATCCAATCCATTTTATTTATATAGCACATTTAAAAAAACAAAGGTTTACAAAGTGCTGAACAAGGGATAACACATAAAAACACATATAAACACATAGATCACATAAATCAACATACAATCGCACAGTTCTCATGCTGGGTTAAAAGCCAGGGAATACAAGTGAGTTTTAAGATGAGATTTAAAAGATTCTAGGGTCAGGGCCAATTTGTACCTGTGGAGGTAGCTCATTCCACAGTTTAGGGGCTGCAGCTGAAAAAACGCCCCTGGTTTTTAACCTGTTTTTTGGAGCAACCAGCCGAAGTAGGACAATAGACCTAAGTGACCGTGAGGGGGTGTAAACTTGTAAGAGGTCTGAGATGTAGCGAGGAGCCAAACCATTTAGTGATTTAAAAACAAACAATAAGATCTTAAAATGTATTCTAAAATGGACCTGGAGCCAGTGTAGCGAGGCCAGGACTGGTGTTATATGTTCATGTTTGTGAGTTCCGGTTAAAAGACGTGCGGCCGAGTTTTGTACTAACTGTAAGCGTGAAAGAGAGGTTTGGTTTACACCAATGTAAAGTGCAGTACAGTAGTCTAAACGAGTTGAAATAAAAGCATGAATCACATGCTCAAAGTGCTTAAGAGATAAGACAGGTTTAATTTTAGATAGAAGGCTCAAGTGATAGAAACTGGTTTTAACAACATTATTTATCTGTTTATCAAGTTTAAAACCATTGTCTATTTTGACAGTCAGATTTGTGACTATGGGTTTCACGTATTGTTACAGGTATTGACCATGGTAACAACCACAAACAAACAGGTCGGCGGAAATACTCATGAGCAAATACAGCGAGCAGGGGCGGAGCTAGACTCTCAGTACAGTGGGGGCGGAGCTTCATCATGGGGCCCTCTGCTACCAAGTCATTTTAAAATTAGAACCGTAAAATAAAAACGGTAAATTATCTGATGAATGCATATGTTATAATGTGTCACTTGTTGAGCCAAGTAATCCTATATGTCAAATAAAACACAAAGAAAAGACAAATTTTTTGACAAGTTTGTATTGACAAACAAACAAACAAAGAAAGCAGTTTGCAAGTCAAGTAAAAATGTTTCAGCACCACGGACAGTGACAGCTGATGGACAGCGATGGTGCTGAACAGGCCAAGTGCGTTCAATCAGTGCCACGCTATATAATTGACATGGTACTATTATACTGTATTTAACACAACGTTGGTTTACAACTCCATTGGTAGGCGAAATGTGCTACATGAAAACTCAACTGGGATGAAAACTTTGAGTAAAACTGATTTATAACATTCTGACTGACTTATTCATAACTAAAATATAAATTCTTAGACGAATTTTTTCTTACCATTTAGTTGTCTGCTTAACGATCCTCAAGAACAAATACATCTAACAAAAATATCTACATATCATGGTTTCTTATTAAATCTTCATCTTCCTCTCCTTCATGGTGGCAAATCTGCCCACGGCCTCATCCATGCACGAACGCAAGTATATCTTAATGAGCCGCAGACGGCTGAAACTTCGTTCGGCGCTGGTGCTGCTGATAGGAAGGGTTTTATAAAGCAATAAAAAATTGAAGCGCCGTCTGCTGTCCTCGATCTGGTCATCCTCTGTGTCCTCGTCAAAATGCCTTTTTCTCTTGCGAATCCTCTGCTCCGCAAACTCGGTGGCTGCGTGGCTTTCTCTGTTCTATACTTCTATACGACAATTCACCATGACGTCACAACAATAATAGATGTTGTTCCGGGTGGCAAAAGCCGAAGCATTCCTATGGCAACGCTAGTAAATTGCTTGGAAGGGAGACCCACCGTCGGCAGTAGCCTAATTTACATTTCAACAGGTAACTTGATTCAAAAACAGACGTGCTGGAAATTCAGACATAGTTAAGATGATAATTGAGGGACTGATTAAGTAATTCCGGGAGAAAGCAATAAATGAAATGCCTAACCTTGGTCATAGTAGATGGTAGTAGACTAGCGCTACATATGTAGTCTACCATCATTTCTAAATTAGCCTCAGCCTACTATTAAGTAGTTAGTTCTTTTAGTGACTGTTGCTGTTTGACTATGTTAGGCTTTGGTAGATGTTCTATTTCCCTGTTATCTAACTATAAAGGCTATGATCGTTTTCTGTTGCTTAGATCAGATGGCACAGATGTGAGCTTTTGACGGTGAAATGGATAGTGCGCTGTAGCCTAGCACTACTCAGCACTCCAACTAAACTTGCTGTGATGATGAAACCAATGTGGTACACACACAACTAGCTATGTTTTGCTTTTCTTATTTTTTCCATTAACATTTGATCAGTAGCCTACATGACACTAGAAGTTCGGAGTCTGATCTTCAAAAGAGACTTTACGTTTAATAATATTAGTCTCAAATTTCCCCAGCTGAAGATAATTATGCTCTGCTATGATTTTGTAGATGGACAGTTTTGATGTTTTAAAGAGTTGAAGAGCAAGCAGGGTTGGCAGCAGAAAGGTAAACGTATGAATTATATAATTTAGGGGTTCATTAAGATTTCCTCTTGGCAGTTTTAATATTGGTTGTTTGCACATTCTTCCAGTCACTCTGCAATTTAACAGAACCACTTTTTTTGATATTGAACACTAGGGACCTGACAGAGCAAAGCAGAATAGAGAAGTGACTGCAGTGAGAGGGAGACCAAAGACAGGCAGGAGCAGCCAGTCCAGACAGAAAGAAAGCAGGCAGTTGCTTTCAGAGACAGACTGAGGGAGGCAGAACGTTTTTTACATGAAATATGTCTAATCTTTCTGCATATGTTCTTCAGTTGGACAAATCTGATTCCAATAGGTACATTAGTAAACTGAAGCTCTCATTTGAAGATCAGATTCTGTCTTTGCCAGATCCATACAATCAAGATGATGGCTGGTATGCTGCTGATGCTTATAAATTGCCCCCTGTTCAGTATCTTGACCTTTTTAACTACCTGATTAACACTCCAGGCCCTTGTACAGGTGAGGCTTTGTGAGCCTATAAGTCACTAGAGGCTTATAACTATTTTGTTTGTGATCATGTCCAAAAGAAGAAGAAAAGTACAAACCCTGGGTTTGTGTTAGTAGAAATGGCTGTATTGTTGCAACCCACTACACTTGTGCAGCAGGTTTAGGAGAGGCCTGCAGCCACATTGCTGCTCTACTGTTTGCCATTGAAAGCATTACACAAAGCAGAGACAGAACTGAAGTGTCATGTACTGATATCCCATGTCAATGGAAGAAATGTGAAAAGAAAAACATAGCTAGCTGTACTGCTGAAAATCTTGACATGTCACATCCAAAGCATGGTAAGGTATTGAACGGCAGACAGAGGAAAAAAAGGAAGGAAGTACCAGGGTTATCTATCCAGGAGCAACAGCAAGCCTTTGCAGAGCCGAGAGAGATCCTGCCCACTGCAGCAGTTTTAGTCAGGGACAGCAATGACACCGACACTGCTTCAGAATCAGAGGATGCTGGAGACTACCCACAACTCCCATACAGATTAGCAAGACTAACTAATGTTGACAATTGCTCTCCACAGACTATAATCAATGATGCCATTCCCACCAAGGCACAGATTGACAATCTGTCTCAAGCAACTGTTGCTCAGTCCCAGTCACACCTTTGGAGTGCTCAGAGAAGAGAAAGAGTGACTGCCAGCAACATCTACAGGGTCATCAAACGCAAAACAGATGGAGCTTCAGCTGTAAGGACCATCATGCAGTATGAAACCAAGAGCATCTCCTACATCCCTTCAGTAAAATGGGGTACTGAGCATGAAGACACTGCAAGAGATGAGTTTTATCGGCACATGACAACAGTACACACAAACTTTGTTTTGAAACGCACAGGCCCTGTCATCTACCAGCCTTATCCATTCTTTGCAGCATCACCTGATGGGATCTCAACATGTGACTGCCATGGAGACGCAGTTCTGGAAATGAAATGCCCTTACAAATACAAGGACCTGTGCTCTATTGAGATCCTACAAATCCAAGATCCAACTTTTTGCTTAGATACCCGTGGTAATCTGAAGAAAGCACACCAGTATTATGATCAGGTACAAACACAAATGCTAGTGACCAACTGTACCCAGTGCAACTTTGTTATTTGGACAGAGCCTGGACTTGTCATCGTCAATATGTCACGAGATGAAGATCATATCACTAATTTGTTGCACCAAACTAAAGTGTTTGTTGAAACACACCTTATCCTAGAACTCCTTCAGAAGAAAATGGAAACAAGTCAGGTTGATCCAGTCATTTGCACTTGCAGCAGACCCAAGTTTGGAAGGACCATAATCTGCTCTAATGAAAACTGCAGTGTGAAAATGTACCACTACAGCTGTGTAGGCATCAAAAGAAAGACAAAACAGTGGCTATGTGGCATATGTAGATAATGCAGACATGAATATGTACAGCACTAACACGCATTTGTGCCTTTATTCGATAGGAAAGCTGAGATATGAAAGGGGGAAGACATGCAGGAAAACCGTCACAGGTTGGATTCAAACCCTGGACCTGCTGCATCGAGGATTCAATCTCTACATGTGCGCCTGCTCTACCAACTGAGCTAATCGGCCACTGTAGCTGTATAGTTGATCTATTCTTGCCTTTTTCTCATCTAGTAAATATTGTATTTATCTTTTTTTATTGTGCTTTCATTAAATGTTTTAAATAGAAAGTAGACTGTTAGCTCAACTTGTGCTGAAAAGAAAAAAAGAGACAAAACTTACCTAATAAATGTTTATTGAATATTGCAAAAAATCTTTGTGTACCTCTATGTAGAGCTGTAATCGGGCCTTAAAAGTACGGCCCGAAAATGCCCGAGCCCGACAGAGTTCGGCCCGAGCCCGACCCGTACATTTTGATTGACAGCTTTTTAAAAGCCCGAGCTGTTTACAGCCTGACTGTAAAGCCGTCTATCAGCATCATTAGAGTGTCGGACACGCGCTTCGCACCGCGAGGGCACACGCACCACTCGGCGGAAAAGGGAGAGAAAGAAAATAGAGACTGCGCTGCACGCACACAGCTCCTTTGTCTTTCGTAAAAAATGAGTCATTTATACATGAATAACGGAGGCTATAGGCCACTTGGAAGTTGGAACATAGAAATGAATGAAGTCCTCCAGAGACCAGCCTCCGTTTCACCTCCTCAGGATCCATTTTCACGCTAATCGAAACGCATCACTTGACCGCTCATATACCATGCAGCCCGAAGCGCAAGCCCGAGCCCGGCCCGAGCCCGTGAAAAATAATAGAAATTAAGCCCGAACCCGACCCAACCCGTCGGGTCCCATCGGGTCCCGTCGGGTTCGGGCAAAGATCTTCAGCTCTACCTCTATGCTCCACGAATGAATAATACCTTACTAATTATGTTAGGAGAGGTGCTGTTTATCCAGTTGTGGATTAGACTAGTTCTAGGTATGGCATTAAGGGGAAAAGAACATGACAATGAACCAAGTAAAATTGTGTACAAAGATAATGGACATTTATTAAAGATGTACATACATATTTATCTTAAAACAGAAAAAAATATTATTACTATTAGTAAATTATTATTATTATGACGATGATGATGATGATGATGATGATGAATAAAGAGTGTTAAAGTGATTCTTTGTTTTCTGTTTTGTGTAAAGCTCTTTGTGACTGTTAAAATAATAAAACTAGTTTTATTTATATATTTACTTAATATTAAAAAGACACACAGGTAAGTTTAAATAAAGTTATTAAATACCTAATATAATACATATACTATATTATTAAACAGCATTATTTAAAACATGTTTTATTCACATTATTAATGAGATTAGGTCTTTCATTAAACTTTGCCTCACCTGTAGCTCGCCCCGCCCCCTCTGGGCTTCCGTAGATCTCCTTTATATAGCCCCGCCCCTCCCCTGCTGATGTAACTTCAGAGCCGCGAAGCCTAACGGCTGTGCAGCAACTCGGATCTTTGTCCCTCCCTGAATTACCGTTTTTTCAGACCAAACGGAGCCTCTGCCCGCTGGAACGGTGGACACACTAACGGAGATATGTCGGTGTTACCGTGGAGACAGAAACGGAGACGTTTCGGGTGAGTTTTCTGTGTTTGTGTCGACTTCAAAGGGAGTGTGTTTTCACCGCTGAGTGAACAGGTGATTTCAATCAGCAGAGTCATGAAGTTACAGTTCCTCTACAGAAAGGAGAAACTGGTCCTACATCTGAACTTCACTTACCAATACTTTATTAGGATATATATTTCAATTTGTTATAAATAATTTACACTTTATTTTTAAATTTGTATGGCCTATTCTGATTAGCTGTTGGCATTTTTTTTTTTAAATGTAATGATGCAAGGTGTTTCGGTGACGTAGCCCCTTATAGCCATTAGAGCCGTTAAAGCCGTTAACGTCTCTCCAGCCAAAGCCTTCGTCCTCCGCCTCTCTTCTCCGTCGGTACCGGTAGGTCTACCTGCTGTGTGTTTAACTGTAAGATCCCCATGTTAAAAAATACCTTAAAGTTGGAATAATTTTTTTTTTCTTTTTTAAAGTAAATTGTCCTTAATGTATGTGTGTGTGTTTAATTTTTAAATTTGTATGGCCTATTCTGATTGGCTGTTGGCTTTTCTCTGTGTGTGTGTGTGTGTGTGTGTAATTTTTTTATTTAAATAATCTAAATACTACTAAGTGTGGTAAAGCCACATATTTGGTTTTATATTTCTGCAATTTGCACTTTAGTTTGTGTAATAAGACTTTAATATGAATGTTTCCACCAGGCTTGGTCAGTGCTCAATATAATAATAATAATAATAATAAAAGTTGCTAAATAAATTATAATAATAATGAATATACTACTGTGAAGTAGTTAAATAAAAGATGTCATTCATATAAATTCATCATCACCTAATGTCACCATCACATCCAGGCCTGGCCTGCAGGAAACAACCGTTAGTTTAGTCTATGTAATCGTGTGTTGTTCAGACTATACAATGATTTATTGTTTGTTTTTGTTGAATAATACAGAAGACAAAGAGCTTATAAAATAATTGCATATTAAATCGCAATATTGGTACAAGAAATCGCAATTAGATTATTTTACAAAATCGTTCAGCCCTTGTGTGTGTGTATTTGTGTCTCTCTGTGTGTGTGTATTTGTGTCTCTCTGTGTGTGTGTGTGATTTAAAAATGTATATGGCCTATTCTGATTGGCTGTTGGCTTTTCTTTTAAATGTAATGATGAAAGGTATTTTGGTGGAGTGTGTGTGTGTGATTTTAAAAATGTATATGGCCTATTCTGATTGGCTGTTGGCTTTTTTTAAAGGGGTGATAGAATGCAAAACGATTTTACCCTGTCATAGTTGAATAACGACAGTTCGGTGGGTAAATAGGACATACATAGAAGCTCAAAGTCCCACTGACACCCCTTTGCTATGAAAATCTCATATTTTGAAACTGCCACTGAAAACGGGCGAATCCCAACAAAGCTGAGTTGCCTGCGTAGGCAGCTCAAAATCCGGAACCTTAAGAGAACAGTCACGCCCCAACATTTACATAGGCTACACAACTGACCTGAGATCAGATAGTCTTCTGAATCTAGCTAGGTCATGCAGATCTCTGCTATTCCATTACAAAATTCACTTCTGAAACTTTTTTATGCGAGAAATCAACTATGTAAGGCTCAAATATGGGCCGTTTTATGGAAATGGATGTTTAATTGCAAATGTTGTCCGACTGTGTGTCGGAGTTCAGCACCGGTGCTGCCTGTGTTGCTGCCTCGCCGCCCGACCTGCCTTCCTTCACACACCCCGGCCTGCTCTAAGGTACTTGGAGCTCCGTCACGGCTTGCAGCCGACAGCACTTCATACCGCAAAGTCACCGGCTTTGAATAATGGATTACTACACGCTGGTGCTCTGACAGAGCTCCAGGGCCTGCAGGCCAGCTCCCCTCTTCCTGCTAGCTAAATGCCCGGTGTGTGTGAGTGAGAGCACGGTCAGCGAGCTTGTTGCACCAGCAATCTGTTACCACAGGTTCCAGTTAATATTTTAATGTGTGTAATTATAATGTGTTGAGTTATTTAAACAAACGATTGGGGAAATAAATGCCGCTTGTCCGCCAGTCTCATTGATAGAGCCTGCGGCTGGATGTAGCTCTATCAATGAGAGCTAGCTCCGAGAATTCCTCTGAAATTCACAAATATTCATTAACTTGAAATCGGACATCGTAGTTAGCTAGGAGTGAAAAAAATGAAATCCTGCTGCCGTAAGGCAGCAGGATTGAAGCACGAACCATGGACTTTAGACTAATTCCCCACTGTCCTATCTCTCATTAAGGCCGTGGGGCAGTTGTGTACCCAATTTCTGGATCCAGGACCTTTCTACTCTCCTACGTTGCTGGACGGACCAGGCTGGATTGGACTCCAGGATAGTGGCCCTGAGGTTGGTCCAGCTGTGGTCCACAAAATGTTGGACTAAAGGGAGATGTAGATTCTTTTTTTTATTAATATTGTATCTATGTTGGGTAAATCTAGTCAATAAGGAGTTTCCAGATTCTCCAACATATTGCTTGTTGCATTGTAAACATCTGATTAAATAAATCACATTATTCTGGTGTACAGTTGTATTATTCTGGGTTAAGAAAACTTCTTTTGTGGTCTGATTCTGCACAATTTTGTAATTTCTGTAAAATTCTGTCTGTGCTCTGGTCTTACGGATCTGTAGAGGCCCGAGTTTGGCTTTAACCAAAGATATCACTCAGGTTTTTGTTTTTTTCTAAAGGCTGCAATCAGCCTGTGGTCCTTTAAGAAAATGTTATTACCTCCAGAGGAAATAAAGTTATTTTTTTAATTGTTTAACTAATTTGACGTTTTCAGCAGAATATGTTAATATAATGGGCAGAATGGGGTCCAAGCAAACTGGTTTGGGTTGACTAAAGGTTCTCAGTGCCTGCCGTAGCATGGTGGGAGAGTACCCCCCTTGTGCGCAATGAGGAGAAAAAGGATTTTGGTAGCACTTTTTAAAATCTTCTGTTCTAGTGCATATTCTTTTTGAATCTTAATAATTGGGATTTGACTAGGCCCGCAAAGGTGTGGCGTGGGTGATGACTGGATCTAAACAACAACGCATGCGTGTCAGTTTTTTAAAAAAAACTTTGACATCCAGCCTGCGTCTGGAGGAAAAAGTCAGCCCCTTTAAAGGTCGTCGTGTCTGGAAAATCCATGGAATCCTGACTGATGGCTGAGGTCAATTTAATGGACTCCCTCTGCCCATTTAAGGTAACCATAAACTGCTCAAAATCCTCTAACGAATGTTCCCATATGCCCCAGATATCGTCCAAATAGCGGAAATAATGTAGCGGTTTTTTATGACATGCTGCTAATGCTTTTTCCTCCCAGTCTGCCATAAAAAGGTTAGCATAAGCAGGAGCAAACTTCTTTCCCATCGCCGTCCCCCTGGTCTGTAAGAAGTATTGGTCATCAAATTCAAAATCATTTTTGGTTAAATTAATTTCTAACAATTGGAGAATTTCTACCAGGAGCACAAAGCTCCAGACAACACAGCCCTCAGGTTCACAGAGACACCCAAACCTCTCCACCACGATAAGGTGATGGTTCACGGAGCCGAGTGTGAAGCGGTTGGGA
>JABUOV010000465.1:0-32120 GCA_025617405.1 Perca schrenkii
GCTTTTGTGGCTTTCTCAGACATTTGTCACCTTTTTGTAAATTTGTTGCTTTTTGTGGGATTTTTGTTGACATGAAGCCCTACAAAAGTCATCAAAAGAGTTCCTTAGCCATCGTAGAATTTAGCAAGTCAAGCAAAACAAAGATAGTTTTTTTTAACAGCCTGAATAGGAAAACTCTCTCTCTGCTTCTTCTGGGGGAATTTCTGAGTCTCAGAGTCGGCAAATCTGACATATTCTGCTTTGAATGTCACATAATTGCAGTTTAAAAAAACACTTTCCTGTTTTTTGGTTTGGCGCACAACTAGGTGGGCCAAAATCTATTGTGAACCCAAACTGATATACGGACCGGATCTAAATCTGCAAGGGGCCAGATTTGGCCCCCGGGCCTTGAGTTTGACACACAGTCTCTACGGTGTCAATTCACCACAATCTCAAGGTAATGGAAGTCAATGGAGGCCAAAAGGCGTTGATAAACACGCTAAAAAGAGAGTATCGTCTTGATAACACACCAATAATAGCATACGAGTTGGCTTGAAATACATACACCACAGACTCGTTGAGTTTACTGTACGAGGACTCCTAATGAATCATGACTTCACGTAAACACACACGCCCACTTCCTAAAGCCACGTGGCGTGTTATCTGGACGCATTTTGAGCTTCAATTCAATTCAAAGAACTTTATTTATCTGTTAGGAACTTCATTTGTGTTGAGCATCAGTCCATGTACAGTACCACGAACACAGCATAATCTAACACACACACACACACACAGTTCCATATAGACAAATAGTAAATAGTTACCAATAAATAGTAACATAAATAGTAACCAAAACTTGCAAAGTACAATAGATAAATACATGATAAATAAGCATTAAAAAACAGTTACATTAAGAAAAAAAAATATATATATAAATAAATAAATTTAAATAGTAAATGTGTCAATCATTCATATTTCTGTAGGCACAAAACTTGTCATGGCTCTCTTGGTCCTGAATATAAGTGATCTGTATCTCTGGCCTGAAGGTAAAAGACAATAGTGACTGTGCAGTGTTTCAGCGTGTATGTCTACGCTGGATACAGACAGTCTGCAACATCCCAGCGTAAACACACACACACTTCCTACAGACACGTTATCTTAATACCTTTTTGTTGCTTTTTTTTTGGGACGTTTTTGTCGCGTTTTCCGACATTTTCTCCACGTTTTTGTTTCAAGGTTTTTGTCGCCTTTGTGAAGTTTTCTTTAAAAGTTTTTGTTGCTTCTTTTTGTTGACTGTTTTCAAGTTGTTTTTTTGACAATTTATTTTAGGTTTTTGTCGCCTTTGCTGTACGAGTTGGTGTGTTGTACATACATCACTTCAGGACATCAATCTGGCAGGATGAAGCCTGTCAGAGGAAACAGAAACTACAGGAGGTGGGAGGAGGAGGAAGAGCTCACCTGTCCTCCACGACGTCCCTGCAGGACGAGACGATGATCCATCCGGCCGAGGACGCCATCACGGCCTGGACGGAGGACACCAGACTGAGAGGACAGAGAGGACCTGTTACACTGGACTACACCAGACTGAGAGGACAGAGAGGACATGTTACACTGGAGGACACCAGACTGAGAGGACAGAGAGGACCTGTTACACTGGACTACACCAGACTGAGAGGACAGAGAGGACCTGTTACACTGGACTACACCAGACTGAGAGGACAGAGAGGACAGAGAGGACATGTTACACTGGAGGACACCAGACTGAGAGGACAGAGAGGACAGAGAGGACATGTTACACTGGAGGACACCAGACTGAGAGGACAGAGAGGACCTGTTACACTGGACTACACCAGACTGAGAGGACAGAGAGGACCTGTTACACTAGACTACACCAGACTGAGAGGACAGAGAGGACATGTTACACTGGAGTACACCAGATGGACTACACCAGACTGAGAGGACAGAGAGGACATGTTACACTGGACTACACCAGACTGAGAGGACAGAGAGGACCTGTTACACTGGACTACACCAGACTGAGAGGACAGAGAGGACATGTTACACTGGAGGACACCAGACTGAGAGGACAGAGAGGACATGTTACACTGGACTACACCAGACTGAGAGGACAGAGAGGACATGTTACACTGGACTACACCAGACTGAGAGGACAGAGAGGACATGTTACACTGGACTACACCAGACTGAGAGGACAGAGAGGACCTGTTACACTGGACTACACCAGACTGAGAGGACAGAGAGGACCTGTTACACTGGACTACACCAGACTGAGAGGACAGAGAGGACCTGTTACACTGGAGGGCACCAAACTGAGAGGACAGAGAGGACCTGTTACACTGGAGGACACCAGATGGACTACACCAGACTGAGAGGACAGAGAGGACCTGTTACACTGGAGGACACCAGATGGACTACACCAGACTGAGAGGACAGAGAGGACATGTTACACTGGAGGACACCAGATGGACTACACCAGACTGAGAGGACAGAGAGGACATGTTACACTGGACTACACCAGACTGAGAGGACAGAGAGGACCTGTTACACTGGAGGACACCAGACTGGGAGGACAGAGAGGACCTGTTACACTGGACTACACCAGACTGAGAGGACAGAGAGGACCTGTTACACTGGAGGACACCAGACTGAGAGGACAGAGAGGACCTGTTACACTGGAGGACACCAGACTGAGAGGACAGAGAGGACCTGTTACACTGGACTTCACCAGACTGAGAGGACAGAGAGGACCTGTTACACTGGAGGACACCAGACTGGGAGGACAGAGAGGACCTGTTACACTGGAGGACACCAGACTGAGAGGACAGAGAGGACCTGTTACACTAGACTACACCAGACTGAGAGGACAGAGAGGACCTGTTACACTGGACTACACCAGACTGAGAGGACAGAGAGGACATGTTACACTGGAGGACACCAGACTGAGAGGACAGAGAGGACCTGTTACACTGGACTTCACCAGACTGAGAGGACAGAGAGGACATGTTACACTGGAGAACACCAGACTGAGAGGACAGAGAGGACAGAGAGGACCTGTTACACTGGACTACACCAGACTGAGAGGACAGAGAGGACCTGTTACACTGGACTACACCAGACTGAGAGGACAGAGAGGACACTGTTACACTGGACTACACCAGACTGAGAGGACAGAGAGGACCTGTTACACTGGACTACACCAGACTGAGAGGACAGAGAGGACCTGTTACACTGGACTACACCAGACTGAGAGGACAGAGAGGACATGTTACACTGGACTACACCAGACTGAGAGGACAGAGAGGACCTGTTACACTGGACTACACCAGACTGAGAGGACAGAGAGGACATGTTACACTGGACTACACCAGACTGAGAGGACAGAGAGGACCTGTTACACTGGACTACACCAGACTGAGAGGACAGAGAGGACCTGTTACACTGGAGGACACCAGACTGAGAGGACAGAGAGGACCTGTTACACTGGATGTTGGAGCCATTCATGTTATTTTATGTTATGTCATATTTCGTAGGAATGATTAATTATGTTACGTTATGATAGGCTGCTTGTCACGGGTGTTTTGTGAATGGGGTAAGCATGTGACGTTTCAGCTCCACCCATTTTGGGCTGATCACCTATACAGGTGGTAGTGTGTGTGAATGATTCTGATGAATGAGCTGGCGGGAGTAGAAGGGACACAGTTTTTTGACCGTGGTCGTGACGATTATATGTAACAGAAAGTACTACGAACATAATAAACGTTTAAGTTGTTTGCAAATCAGCTGCCACGCGTCCAAGACGATCTTTACTCCCGACATAGTGGCTCCGGGCAAAGTTTCGCCGGAGGCCGCAACAATAAGTCAAAAAACTCCCATGGATTAAACTCTGGATGTCGGAACCTTCCACGGACGTAGGATTTTCGGCTTTAAAACGCCAATATAAGGACAAAGCATCGGAAGGATCGGCCCATCCTGCAGCACTCCGGTCCGTAAGTAAATGTTTATTCCCTGACGAGCTTCGGAATTACGGACTTCCTCATTCAAAATAACACAAGCAAACATTTCGGAGGATGTTATTATGAACATTGTTTACTTCTAGTGTTGGAAATATATCGCAGACATAACCGCAAATAAAGACTGAACTGAAAACTGAACAATAAATACATCTCTGAAACAATGGATGAGGAAAAACTAAAGGCTTTAACCGCGAGACGCGGTGTAAAACTGGGTGTGTGTACAAGAAAGATGAATGAATCAAAGGGTTTGTTTGATGCTGGTGCAAGTGTCGTAACCATTATTGAGAGTCTTGCTGCATTAAAAACCGCAATGGATGATTTTGCTGACGCGCATGGAAACGCGCAGGCTTTAATGTCCGATGAGGAAAAGGATAAGGATCACGCTGAATGGTATGAACCTAAAATGACGGTGTTTGAGGATTACATAAAACGTGTTGAGGACTGGACAAGATATGCATTAAAACCACAAAGGGGTATTGTAGAGATCGCTCCTGAAGACAGCGTGTCTAAGGCAGGATCAAAGGCCTCCTCTGTGTCTTCCCTACGCGCACAGGCTGCAGCTGAGAGAGCAGCCCTCGCAGCAAAAGCAGCAGGTTTGCAGCAAAAACATGCACTTGAGCTCGAAAAGGCACAAATCCAGAGCAAAATGGAAATGATTGAGCTTCAAACTGATATTGCTGCAGCTGATGCAAAATTACATGCATTGGAGAGCTATGATTCCAGCGTCCAACTGCAATCTACAGGGGACTTTGTTACGCAATCACAAGGAGATGGGATGAATGAATACCTTCAGGAATATGTGGAAAACGCAGTGTCTGTGTCAGAGCCATCTCCTGTTCAGTACACACAGCTTGGAGCAGTCCCTAAAACACCTCTACAGAGAATGATGGAGGAGGAACCGACATATCCAAAACCAAGAATGCACACAATTAAAGCTCGACCACCAGCCCTTCATGCACAGACCACAGCGACAATTAATGTGGGTCGGCCTACAATAAATAGCCATGTCCCCCCATATGATCCTCAACCTGGACAACAACCGCCCCACACACAACATGACCTTGCAGATTTAATCAGATTGCAACAAAGACAAGCATCTCTTCCCTCTAGAGAAATACCAACCTTCGATGGTGATATCTTGAGCTACCGTCCATTCATCCAAGCCTTTGAACACTGTGTGGAAAGAAAAACCGATAATGATTTGGACCGGCTGTACTTCCTCGAGCAATACACAAATGGCCAGCCAAAAGAGCTAGTTCGAAGCTGCCTGCACATGGATGCCAATCTGGGATATAGGGAAGCTAAACGCCTTCTCAGTGTTCATTTTGGTGACCCGTATCGCCTCAGCGCTGCCTATATCAATAAGGCCTTAAACTGGAATAATATAAAGACCGAGGATGGTAAGGAGCTCCACAGCTATGCCCTGTATTTGCGAAGCTGTTGGAATGTGGCAAGAGATCTACCAGATATGACCGAGCTCGACACCCCTTCCAATTTAAAGTTGATTTTGTCAAAACTGCCATACAAGCTGCGGGAGCGATGGAGAGCTAAAGCGTGTGAGATACAGGAAAGTACACAAAGAAGAGCAAAATTCCAACATGTTGTGGAGTTCACAGAAAGGCAGGCCAGGATGCTGTGTGACCCAGTGTTTGGTTCTATCCAGGAGTCAACAACTAAAATGGCCAAAGGTACCGAACAGAAACGGCCTGTGAGCAAGAAAAGCTTCGCCACCACAATAGCCCCTGTAGCAGCCCATACAGAGCAAGGCGATGAAACAACAAATCAGTCAGCAAACCGCACTGAAAACCCAAGAGCGGCTTACGCTAAACCATGCTTATTCTGCACAGCAGGAGACCACTTTATGGAATCTTGTCACCGGATGGCAGTAAAACAACACAAAGAAAAGGTTCTGTTCTTGAAGGATAATGGAATGTGTTTTGCTTGCCTTATCAAGGGCCACATGAGTAATGCATGCAAGAAACGTCTGACCTGCCAGATATGCAAGAAAAGACACCCTACGATCCTGCATATTCAACGAGTCCAAGTCCCACTCGGAAGGCCTTCTATGCATCAGTCCAACCGTAATGGTCAAGCAAAGCATTCCACAGTTCCCACAGCTAGCAGCAGTAATCCAGTAGCTATTGCAACGAAGCATACTGGGGCCGGTGTCTCTGACTGCAAGCTTGCGATCGTGCCAGTAAGAATTAAGTCTGGCAAGAGCAACCGGGTTATCCAAACCTACGCGTTTCTGGACCCAGGGAGTTCTGCATCTTTTTGCACGGACAAGCTGATGGAAGAACTGCACGTAGAGGGTAGAAGAACAGGAATCCTACTTAGAACTATGGGACAAGAACAAGTCGTGGATACACATAAAGTGAAAGGATTAGAGGTGAGCAGCCTTGAAGGGACAGCGTTCATCGAACTACCTGAAGTCTTCACGCAAACCAACATACCAGTGAGCCATGAAAACATCGCTACAGAGGAGGACATACGAAAGTGGCCATATCTGAAGGATGTTTTACTTACCACCATTAACGCTGACATCGGTCTGCTTATTGGAGCCAATGCCCCGCGGGCTTTAGAACCATGGGAAATCATACACAGCCAAGGAGGCGGGCCTTATGCTGTCAGGACCCTTTTAGGATGGATCATCAATGGCCCGTTGAGTGTTGGTTCACTTACCGATGAAACAGTCCGACCGTGTGTTTCCTGCAATAGAATCTCTGTGGCTTGTCTACAGGAACTGCTCATTAAGCAGTACAATGAAGACTTCCCAGAAAAGGCCTGTGAAGAACAAGCAGAGCCGTCTTTTGAGGACAAGAAGTTCCTGAAAATAGCTGATGAGTCAGCCATTAAAAAGGATGGTCACTACGAAATGCGGTTGCCCTTTCGAGATGACAATGTGAAGAAAACTTCTGAAGAATGAGGCTTTCCATTCGGACTACACATGTTTTATGAATGCCATGTTTAACCAAGGCCATGCTGAGAAGGTGCCAAACGACGAGCTGTCCAGATGTGATGGTAGAGTGTGGTATATACCCCACCATGGCATCTACCATAAGAAGAAAAAGAAAATCCGTGTAGTATTTGATTGTACTGCATCATTTCAGGGCACCTCATTAAACAGTCAGCTACTGCAAGGTCCCGATCTGACAAACACCCTCCTGGGCGTCCTCCTCCGGTTCAGACAGGAACCAGTTGCCATCATGGCGGATATTGAGGGGATGTTCCACCAAGTCTGAGTGCCTGAAAATGATGTTGACCTCTTACGTTTCCTGTGGTGGCCTAATGGCGATGTCAACAAGCCTCTCACAGAATACAGAATGGTGGTGCATCTCTTTGGTGCAGTCTCCTCGCCGAGCTGTGCTAATTATGCGTTAAAAAGAACAGCCAAAGACAACAAGGATAAAGTGGCCACAGACGTGCTGAACACCATCAAGAATAATTTCTATGTCGACGACTGTCTGAAATCTGTTGCCTCCGAGAAGTAGGCCATACGCCTAGTTAATGATCTTAGAGTGACATGCGCAACAGGAGGCTTCAGATTAACCAAATGGGTGAGCAACAGTAGCCATGTGCTAGCTTCAGTCCCAGACAAAGATAGAGCTCTGAAGGAAATCACAGACGTCAATCTGGAAAGGAGCGAGTTACCTCTAGAGCGTGCTCTAGGCATCCAGTGGAACATTAATACCGACACCTTCTGTTATAAAGTCTCTCAAAAACAGCAGCCCTATACACGGCGGGGCATACTCTCGGTTACAAACTCTGTGTATGACCCTCTCGGGTTTTTGGCGCCTTTGATCCTTCTAGCGAAGAGGATACTGCAAGAGCTCTGCAGAGGAAGCTGTGGATGGGATTCTGGGATTTCACTTTCCTTTACCAAAAGGTGGGAGTCATGGTTGGGTGGCCTGGATCACCTGAAAAGCCTAAACATCAGTAGATGCTACCGGCCGCATAATTTTGGGCCGCTTCATAAGGCCCAGCTGCACCATTTCTGCGATGCCAGTGAGGTGGGATACGGCACTGCAAGCTACCTGAGGCTCAGTACTACCAGAGGCCTCATTCACGTTGCCTTCGTGATGGGCAAAGGAAGAGTTGCACCACTGAAACCAGTCACCATCCCCAGGCTGGAACTGGCAGCTGCAGTACTGGCTGTGCGAATTAACAGAATGCTGGAAAAGGAGCTTGAATATGCACTTCAGCCACCGGTCTACTGGACTGACAGTACCGCGGTCATCAAGTACATCTGTAATGACACCTGCCGCTTTCAAACATACGTGGCTAACAGAGTATCTACCATTAGAGAACTGTCAGAAAAATCTCAATGGCGATAAGTAAACAGCTCCCTCAACCCTGCAGACGACGCCTCCAGGGGCTTAACAGCTGAAGCATTCCTGAAATCCAAACGATGGTTGAATGGGCCATCCTTTCTGAAACAGCCAGAGGAGGATTGGCCAAAGCACCCAGCGATTACCACCACTCTTTCCGACGATGACCCAGAGATCAAGAAGACTGTTGAAGTCTTTGGTACAGGTGCAGCAGAGGCTCACGATCCAGTCATCGAATTCATACAACACTTCTCCTCATGGGATTGCCTTAAAAGAGCTACCACAAGACTTCTACAATTCAAAGACCTACTTCTGCACTTGAGTAGGAGGAGGAAGGAAGCCACAATGGCTCACCAACAGCTCGGAGCCAGGATAACACCTAAGGTGCAGGTCCATGAACATCCATCAGTGGAAGACCTCTCACGGGCAGAAGAGGCGCTCTTACGGTACATCCAAAGCCTACATTTCTCGGAGGAGATTTCCGCACTGGAGACTGGAAGGTCTGCTGTTAAGAAATCCAGCAGACTTTACAAGCTCGACCCTTTTCTTTCTGAGGGAATACTGAGAGTAGGCGGAAGGCTGAATAGACTGGCTATGCCTGAGGAATTCAAGCATCCTGCTATTCTACCAAAAGCCAGTCATCTAACCAGACTGCTACTCAAACACATACACATTTCAGTGGGCCATGGTGGGAGAAATCTAATGCTTTCAAAGCTTCGCCAGAAGTACTGGGTTATTAGAGCGAATTCTGCCACCAGAAAAATAATTAAGGACTGCGTATTCTGCAGACGCTGGCACGCTCAACCTAGTGTGCAGAAGATGTCAGATCTACCTTTAAATCGCATAACCCCAGATCACCCTCCCTTCACCTATGTGGGAGTTGACTACTTCGGCCCAATTGAAGCAAAAAGGGGACGGACTGTGGTGAAAAGGTACGGAGTCTTATTCACCTGTCTTGTCAGCAGAGCAGTCCACCTGGAGCTGGCCTTCTCTCTGGACACCAATCCCTGCATCTCTGCCCTAAGAAGATTCATGTGCAGAAGAGGGCAGGCCAAAGAAATGGTTTCTGACAACGGAACAAACTTTGTGGGAGCGGAACGTGAGCTGAGAGAATCCCTTGCTCTTCTGTATCACAACAAGATCCAGCAGGACCTGTCGATTAAGGGCATCAGGTGGATTTTTAATCCTCCCTTTGGCTCACACCATGGAGGCTCATGGGAGAGACTCATCCGGACCATCAAGAAGGTCCTCTACTCTATTGTCAGGCAGCAAGTCCTGGATGATGAGAGCCTGCAAACCATCTTCTGCGAAGTAGAGACTATCCTGAATGATAGGCCCATCACTGCGGTTTCAGACGATCCTAGTGATCCAGAGGCCCTCACACCTAACCATCTGCTCCTGCTGAAAGGACAACCCCTGCTGCCACCAGGTGTGTTTAGGAAAGAAGACTGCTATTCCAGACGAAGATGGAGACAGGTGCAGTACCTTGCTGACCTGTTCTGGAAGCGCTGGGTTAAAGAATATCTTCCGCTGATGCAGGAGAGGCAAAAGTGGAACGTGGTGAAAAGGAATCTAAAAGCAGATGATATCGTGCTGATTGTGGATGAGACTTCGCCACGCAATTCCTGGCTGATGGGAAGAATAGTTGAGACGATCCCAGACAGCAGAGGCCATGTCAGACGGGTCAGGATACGTACCAGGAGTCAAAATACTGGAGAGACCCATTACCAAGCTATGCCTTCTACTGGAGACTTGACTCTAACTGACCACAACGCTGATCTTTCCCTACCCTTTCCCTTCCAAGGAACCTATTTTTGGGATTTACCTTTTTACGTTTTTTGAAGCTCTATTCCAAGAACTCAGAGTTGGACTATATAATTTTTGTCTGATTTTTTTGTATCTTTCTTTTTTGGATTTTGGACTATGGCAGTTTCTTGCCCCCAGAAGGTGGACAATAAACTTTAGAGAAAATGAACTAGTCAGATGATGGCTCCTGCTTAGAACAATAATTGTAATTGCCTTATATTGCCGGCAATTAGGGGCCGGGATGTTGGAGCCATTCATGTTATTTTATGTTATGTCATATTTTGTAGGAATGATTAATTATGTTACGTTATGATAGGCTGCTTGTCACGGGTGTTTTGTGAATGGGGTAAGCATGTGACGTTTCAGCTCCACCCATTTTGGGCTGATCACCTATACAGGTGGACAGAGAGGACCTGTTACACTAGACTACACCAGACTGAGAGGACAGAGAGGACATGTTACACTAGACTACACCAGACTGAGAGGACAGAGAGGACCTGTTACACTAGACTACACCAGACTGAGAGGACAGAGAGGACTTGTTACACTAGACTACACCAGACTGAGAGGACAGAGAGGACCTGTTACACTAGACTACACCAGACTGAGAGGACAGAGAGGACCTGTTACACTAGACTACACCAGACTGAGAGGACAGAGAGGACATGTTACACTGGACTACACCAGACTGAGAGGACAGAGAGGACCTGTTACACTGGAGGACACCAGACTGAGAGGACAGAGAGGACCTGTTACACTGGACTACACCAGACTGAGAGGACAGAGAGGACCTGTTACACTAGACTACACCAGACTGAGAGGACAGAGAGGACCCGTTACACTGGAGGACACCAGACTGAGAGGACAGAGAGGACCTGTTACACTGGACTACACCAGACTGAGAGGACAGAGAGGACCTGTTACACTAGACTACACCAGACTGAGAGGACAGAGAGGACATGTTACACTGGACTACACCAGACTGAGAGGACAGAGAGGACCTGTTACACTGGAGGACACCAGACTGAGAGGACAGAGAGGACCTGTTACACTAGACTACACCAGACTGAGAGGACAGAGAGGACCTGTTACACTGGAGGACACCAGACTGAGAGGACAGAGAGGACCTGTTACACTAGACTACACCAGACTGAGAGGACAGAGAGGACCTGTTACACTAGACTACACCAGACTGAGAGGACAGAGAGGACATGTTACACTGGACTACACCAGACTGAGAGGACAGAGAGGACCTGTTACACTGGAGGACACCAGACTGAGAGGACAGAGAGGACCTGTTACACTGGAGGACACCAGACTGAGAGGACAGAGAGGACCTGTTACACTGGACTACACCAGACTGAGAGGACAGAGAGGACCTGTTACACTGGAGGACACCAGACTGAGAGGACAGAGAGGACCTGTTACACTAGACTACACCAGACTGAGAGGACAGAGAGGACCTGTTACACTGGAGGACACCAGACTGAGAGGACAGAGAGGACCTGTTACACTGGAGGACACCAGACTGAGAGGACAGAGAGGACCTGTTACACTGGAGGACACCAGACTGAGAGGACAGAGAGGACCTGTTACACTGGAGGACACCAGACTGAGAGGACAGAGTGGACATGTTACACTAGACTACACCAGACTGAGAGGACAGAGAGGACATGTTACACTGGAGGGCACCAAACTGAGAGGACAGAGAGGACATGTTACACTAGACTACACCAGACTGAGAGGACAGAGAGGACCTGTTACACTGGAAGACACCAGACTGAAAGGACAGAGAGGACCTGTTACACTGGACTACACCAGACTGAGAGGACAGAGAGGACCTGTTACACTAGACTACACCAGACTGAGAGGACAGAGAGGACCTGTTACACTGGAGGACACCAGACTGAGAGGACAGAGAGGACCTGTTACACTAGACTACACCAGACTGAGAGGACAGAGAGGACCTGTTACACTAGACTACACCAGACTGAGAGGACAGAGAGGACCTGTTACACTAGACTACACCAGACTGAGAGGACAGAGAGGACATGTTACACTGGACTACACCAGACTGAGAGGACAGAGAGGACCTGTTACACTGGAGGACACCAGACTGAGAGGACAGAGAGGACCTGTTACACTGGAGGACACCAGACTGAGAGGACAGAGAGGACCTGTTACACTGGACTACACCAGACTGAGAGGACAGAGAGGACATGTTACACTGGACTACACCAGACTGAGAGGACAGAGAGGACCTGTTACACTAGACTACACCAGACTGAGAGGACAGAGAGGACATGTTACACTGGACTACACCAGACTGAGAGGACAGAGAGGACCTGTTACACTGGACTACACCAGACTGAGAGGACAGAGAGGACATGTTACACTGGACTACACCAGACTGAGAGGACAGAGAGGACCTGTTACACTAGACTACACCAGACTGAGAGGACAGAGAGGACCTGTTACACTAGACTACACCAGACTGAGAGGACAGAGAGGACCTGTTACACTGGAGGACACCAGACTGAGAGGACAGAGAGGACATGTTACACTAGACTACACCAGACTGAGAGGACAGAGAGGACATGTTACACTGGACTACACCAGACTGAGAGGACAGAGAGGACCTGTTACACTGGAGGACACCAGACTGAGAGGACAGAGAGGACCTGTTACACTGGACTACACCAGACTGAGAGGACAGAGAGGACCTGTTACACTGGAGGACACCAGACTGAGAGGACAGAGAGGACCTGTTACACTGGAGGACACCACACTGAGAGGACAGAGAGGACCTGTTACACTGGTCTGAAGTACACCACCTCCATATGTGGTCCTGAATCAGACCTAGTACTAGTAGACTACTAGGGCCCCTAGAGAAGGTAATAAAGGTCTGAAGGTCTCGTTGCCTCTTTGCATGAGCACAGTTCATTTGCAAAAACAAATGAACCCTTCGTGTGTTTCCTTAAGTTGAGCTCTCGGGGCCACCGTAGTTTGAGATTTCAGCATCACTATGACAACACGCTGCAGGAGTGTAAACAGCTAACACAACATTTAAGGAAATAAAATAGACAATTCTGTAAAAAATGTTCATTGTCCCTTAGACTCCAAAGAGTGGTCTCTAATGACAGACCTAGACCTGGTCTGTCATTAGAGACCTAGACCAGGTCTGGGACCCTGGTCACCAGCAGGTCACTTTTTATTTTAGGTAAAAGATTTTATTGTGGAGGCTCACGATCAATGTGGAGGAAAAAGGAGGTCCTCACAAGGTTAGGATAAGTTAGTGTAGTGTGTGTGTGTGTGTGTCTCTGTGTGTGTGTCTGTGTGTCTCTGTGTGTGTGTGTGTGTGTGTGTGTGTGTGTGTGTGTGTGTGTGTGTGTGCTTACCGTGTGGATACCATGGCAGCGTCCCCCTCCCTCCATCCCATAATATGTTCCAGAGTGTGTTTGGTCAGCAGGAAGAGTCCCGGGAAGAAGACGGAGCCGGCAGCCATGAGGGCCAACATGGCTCACCTGGGGGGGTGTAGGTGTGTGAGTGTGTGTGTGTGTAGGTGTGTGTAGGTGTGTGAGTGTGTGTGTGTGTAGGTGTGTGTAGGTGTGTGTGTGTAGGTGTGTGTGTGTGTAGGTGTGTGTGCTGGGAGTGTTGCAGAGTGAGGACAGGCTTCCAGGAGCTCAGAGAGGAGGATCAGCTGGGAGGGTGTGAGTGTGTGTAGGCGTGTGTGTGTAGGCGTGTGTGTGTGTGTGTGTAGGTGTGTGTGTGTGTGTGTGTGTGCGTGTAGGTGTGTGTGTGTGTATGTGTGTGTGTGTGTGTGTGTGTGTGTGTGTGTGTGTGTGTGTGTGTGTGTGTGTGTGTGTGTGTGTGTGCTGGGAGGATCAGCTGGGAGGAGCTACCACCTGTCATGGGGAGGGACCCATTCCCTCCACACAGACAGCTTGGAGCTCCTTAACGTGAGCAGTGAGATCGTTGTGCTGCTTCCTACTTTACCTTCTGACAGCTTTAGTTACCGTACGTACAGATTACAAGGAGTTAGCCTTGGTGGTTGGTGCATGCATTAACATATTAAACATTCATATTAAATAAACAATAAATACAGAAATAAATATGTAATATAACGGTTTAACCTTGGTGTAGTCTACACAAAACAAGGGTTAATACAGCACCTTAGTGTTCGTTTGTACAGCATTTTGTTCAGCTTAAACTGTGTTTAAATGTTCTCTAGAAATAAACTGAACTTACTTCACGAGAGACAGGGTTTAGAACAAAGTAAACACCAGTCCATAACCCTTGTTGATTTATTTGCTGGTGTTAACATGTTTAACATCAGCGAATAAGAGGCTGTATGGACGAGTACAAACTGACACAAATGTTGATATTCTGCAGAACGATGAATTTTACTTTTGGTACTTTAAGCTGATTTTGATGCAGATTCTTTTTTGTACTTTTATGTAAATAAAACTTTGACTGTAGGACTTGTATTTGTATTTCTACACCGTGGTATTACTATTACTTATTTACTTAAGTACAACATTGTGTACTTCTTCCAGCTCTGGTGAAGTGCATTAAACAAATCAGCGACTAAAATTAATTAATTAAATTTAAGACTTTTGTAAAACCTTTTCAGTACTTTTTAATACCAGAATGAAAAATTAACCCAATTTACTGAAAGAAAGAAAGAAACTTACTTTATAAATCCCCCCCGAGGGGTTAATCAGAATCAGAATCAGAATCAGAAAAGCTTTATTGCCAAGTACATTTTTTACACATACAAGGAATTTGTTTTGGTGTCGTAGGTGCATGTCACACATTATCTAAAATAAGTTAAACAAACAGGTTAACAGAACAGACAATATAAGTATAAATATATAAATATATGTGTATATGTACACACACAGGATGTAACATAATAAAATAAGAGTAACAGTTAAGATAAAAAAGAGCAGATTAAGTACAGTGGCATGTAGAGCCAGAGGTGGGTGTGGAGAGAGTCAGGGTGGGTTCCGGGCCTTGTTAATAAGGCTAGTGGCGGAGGGGAAAAAGCTGTCCTTGTGACGTGAGGTCTTGGTCCTGATGGACCTCAGCCTCCTGCCAGAGGGGAGTAGCTCAAAGAGTTTGTGTCCGGGGTGGGAGGGGTCAGCCACAATCTTTCCAGCACGCTTCAGAGTCCTGGTGGCGTAAAGGTCCTGGAGCGGCGGCAGATTGCAGCCAATCACCTTCTCAGCTGACCGAATGACACGCTGCAGTCTGCCCTTGTCCTTGGCAGTGGCAGCAGCGTACCAGATGGTGATGGAGGATGTGAGGATGGACTCAATGATGGCTGTGTAGAAGTGCACCATCATTGTCTTTGGCAGGTTGAATTTCTTCAGCTGCCGCAGGAAGTACATCCTCTGTTGTGCTTTCTTGACGAGGGAGCTGATGTTCAGCTCCCACTTGAGGTCCTGGGAGATTGTAGTTCCCAGGAAGCGGAAAGACTCCACAATGTTAATTGTGGAGTCACTGAGTGTGATAGGGGCAGGTGGGGCTGAATTCTTCCTGAAGTCCACAACCATCTCCACTGTCTTTAGAGCGTTGAGCTCTAGGTTGTTTTGCTTGCACCAGGTCACCAGGTGGTCAGCCTCCGACCTGTAGGCGGACTCGTCTCCATCAGAGATGAGTCCGATGAGGGAGGTGTCGTCCGCGAACTTTAGAAGCTTGACAGACTGGTGACTGGAAGTGCAGCTGTTGGTGTACAGGGAGAAGAGTAGAGGAGAAAAGAACACAGCCCTGAGGGGATCCGGTGCTGATGGTCTGTGAGTCGGAGATGTCTTTCCCCAGCTTCACATGCTGCTTCCTGTCAGACAGGAAGTCAGTGATCCACCTGCAGGTGGAGTCAGGCACACCAAGCTGGGAGAGCTTCTCCTGGAGCAGAGCTGGGATGATGGTGTTGAAGGCAGAGCTGAAGTCCACAAACAGGATCCTGGCGTAGGTTCCTGCAGAGTCCAGGTGCCGGAGGATGTAGTGGAGGGCCAGGTTGACTGCATCATCTACAGACCTATTGGCTATGTAGGCAAACTGCAGGGGGGTCCAGGAGGGTGTCGGTGATGGCTTTTAGGTGTGAAAGCACAAGGCGCTCAAAGGACTTCATAACCACAGAGGTCAGGGCGACGGGTCTGAAGTCATTAAGTCCTGTGGTCCTTGGCTTCTTGGGAACGGGGATGATTGTTGAGGTCTTGAAGCAGGCTGGCACGTGACATGTCTCCAGCGAGGTGTTGAAAATGTCTGTGAACACCGGAGACAGCTGGTCAGCACAGGGCTTCAAGCTGGATGGGGAGACAGCATCCGGTCCAGCAGCTTTCCTGGGGTTCTGTCTCCTGAACAGTCTGTTGACGTCTTTCTCATTGATGGAGAGAGTCGTCGCTGAGGTGGGTGGGGAGGTGGAGGGGGGGGACCTTTAAGGAGGGCATTGGTGGGGGGCCCAGGGGCCCTGCTGAGGTGGGTGAGGTGGAGGTGATGCACAGTGGCTGTAGCTGTAGGGAGGTGTCGTGGGGGATGGTGTCAGGGACTGACCCTTTGTCTTTCAAATCGACAGTAGAACTCGTTCAGGTCGTTGGCTAGGTGTCGGTCATCGAAGGAGTGGGGGGGATTTTAGGCTTGTAGTTGGTGATCTGCTTTAAGTCCCTTTCCAGACAGTTGCAGAGTCATTAGCTGAGAACTGGTTTTGGAGTTTCTCAGAGTATCGTCGTTTAGCCTCCTTCACCGCCTTGCTAAACTTGTACTTTGACTCTTTAAATCTGTCTTTGTCCCCACTCCTGAACGAGTCTTCCTTAGCCAGCCTTAACCTTCTGAGTTTGGCTGTGAACCAGGGTTTGTCATTGTTGTAACTCACCCTGGTCCATGATGGAACACAGCAGTCCTCACAGAAGCTGATGTATGACGTCACAGCCTCTGTGTACTCATCCAGACTGTTGGTAGCAGTCCTGAACACATCCCAGTCAGTAGAATCCAAACACGACTGGAGATCCTCCACAGCCTCACTGGTCTACTTCCTTGATGTCCTCACAACAGGTTTGCAGAGCTTTAGTTTCTGCCTGTAGGTGGGGATCAGGTGGACCATGACGTGGTCAGAGTGTCCCAGTGCAGCACGGGGGACGGCGTGATAAGAATCCCTGACTGTGGTGTAACGGTGATCCAGAATGTTCTCCTCTCTAGTCGGGCATTTAATATGCTGTCTGTATTTAGGTAGTACATGAGTGAGGTTTCCTTTGTTAAAGTCACCAAGGACAATAACTAGGGAGTCCGGGTTGGTCCGCTCCACACATAGTATCTGGTCGGCAAGCATGCGCTGTGCGACCTGCACGTTGGCCTGCGGTGAGATGTAAACACCGACCAGGATGAATGACGCGAACTCACGGGGTGAATAAAAAGGCTTACAGTTTATGAAGTAAGATTCCAGTTCAGGAGAACAATACTGTTGGATCACTGTCACGTCGTTGCACCAACCGCTATTGATGTAGAAACCGATTCCTCCACCTTTAGTTTTGCCGGAGAGGTCCGTGTCTCTGTCCGCTCTGTAGAGTTGGAAGCCTGCCAGCTGCAGCGCAGAGTCCGGTATTAATCCACAGAGCCACGTCTCCGTGAAGCACAAAACAGCAGATGAAGAAAAGTCCCTGTTTCTGACCAACAGCAGTTGTAATTCCTCCAGTTTGTTGGGCAGTGAGCGCACGTTAGAGAGAAATGTGCCCGGTAACGGTGTGCGTAATCCTCGCTGGCGGAGACGCACCAGCGCACCAGCCCGTTTCCCTCTCCTCCGGCGTTTCGCTGCATGAGCAAAGGTGAGCGCACCTTTGACCAGAATGTCCAAAATTTCCAGTGAAGGGAGAAGAAAAGTAGGAAATAAATCCTCTGGCGTTGTTCCCCTGATGTTAAAGAGCTCTTCTCTGGAGAAAGCGATCCGGGTATCATCGCAAAAAACAAAGTTAAAACACAAAACAAAACAAAACAACACGCACAAACACACCGAGTCGACCGTCTGCGGCGCCATCTTGGTATTTAACGTGGAACCTGTAAAGTTTGGGATGAAATCTAATTGTGAATGTGCAGAAAATCTGCTTTTACAGCTGAAAACACTGTTTGTAATCTAGCCACCAGCATGACATCATGACTTCACGTATGACATCATGACTTCACGTATGACATCATGACTTCACGTATGACATCATGACTTCACGTTAACACCCACGCCCACTTCCTAAAGCCTGAAGTTATCTTCATTCGTTTTTGTCGCCATTGTGAAGTTTTTGTTTTTGTGAGTTTTCGTTGACTGTTTTGACTGGTTTGAGTTTTGTTTTCTCCAAAGTTTTTATCGCTTTTTCCGACATTTTCTCCACATTTTCACCTCAAGGTTTTTGTCGCCTTTGTGAATTTTTCTTTAAGAGTTTTTGTTGACTGTTTTGGAGTTTTTTTGACAAATTTTTTCGCATTTTCCGCCATTTGAAATTGTTATCAAAAGGCGAGTTTTTCCCCAAACTCACTCCATCCTCAACATGACATCATGACTACATGTAAACACACACGCCCACTTCTTAAAGCCACGTTATCTTAATACGTTTTTGTTAATTATTTTTTGGACGTTTTTGTCGCATTTTCCGACATTTTCTTCACGTTTTTGTTTCAAGGTTTTTGTCGCCTTTGTTAAGTTTTCTTTAAAAGTTTTTAAGGGTTTTTTTGACCATTTTTTTAGGTTTTTGTCGCCTTTTGAGGGTTTTTTTCCTCAAAGTTTTTATCTTTTTTTCCACCATTTGATATTGTTATCAAAAGATTTTCCCCAAATTTGTTTCTCTTTTCTCAATACCTGCAGACATGTCCCGGGACCTCCCTGGGCAGGTGGAGATCTCGACCCCTCCCGATGTTGAACCCAAAGTTACGCCCGTGAGTTGACAACTGATGGATTAATCTTTGTAGCTCTCCATTAGTTCTCTTTCACACTCACTCCATCCTCAACATGACATCATGACTTCACGTTAACACACACGCCCCCTTCCTAAAGCCACGTTATCTTAATACCTTTTTGTCGCCTTTGTGAAGTTTTCTTTTAAAGTTTTTGTTGAGTTTTCGTTGACTGTTTTGAAGTTTTTTTTGACTATTTTTTTTAGGTTTTTTGTCGCCTTTTTTGAGGGTTTTTTTCTCCAAAGTTTTTATCGCTTTTCCCGACATTTTCTCCACATTTTTGTTTCAAGGTTTTTGTCGCCTTTGTGAAGTTTTCTTTAAAAGTTTTTAAGGATTTTTTTGACCATTTTTTTTAGGTTTTTGTCGCCTTTTTTGAGGTTTTTTTTCTCCAAAGTTTTTATCTTTATTTCCACCATTTGACATTGTTATCAAAAGGCGAGTTTTTCCCCAAATTTGTTTCCAAGTGGGACCAGGGGGGCTTCGTACCTTTGTGAAGTTTTCTTTAAAAGTTTTTGTTGAGTTTTCGTTGACTGTTTAGAATTTTTTTTGACCATTTTTTTTTTGAGGTTTTTTTTCTCCAAAGTTTTTATCGCTTTTTCCGACATTTTCTCCACATTTTTGTTTCAAGGTTTTTGTCGCCTTTGTGAAGTTTTCTTTAAAAGTTTTTGTCGCTTGTTTTTGTTGACTGTTTTGGAGGTTTTTTGACAATTTTTTCGCTTTTTCCGCCATTTGAAATTGTTGTCAAAAGGCGAGTTTTTCCCCAAACTCACTCCATCGTCAACATGACATCATGACTTCACGTAAACATACACGCCCACTTCCTAAAGCCACGTTATCTTAATTCGTTTTCGTTGCTTATTTTTTGGACGGTTTTGTCGCGTTTTCCGACATTTTCTCCACATTTTTGTTTCAAGGTTTTTGTCGCCTTTGTGAACTTTTCTTTAAAAGTTTTTAAGGGTTTTTAAGTTTTTATCTTTTTTCCACCATTTGATATTGTTGTCAAAAGGCGAGTTTTTCCCCAAATTCTTTTCTCCCTGGACAGGTGGAGATCTCGACCCCCCCCAACGCCCACTTCCTAAAGCTACGTGGCGTGTTACCGCAAGGCTACGGTTGAGTTTAGGAAACACCACACGTGGGACCTGATCTCTGGTCTCCTGGGTGAAATTTAGATTCTCCCCCTTTCATACTACTCTCTACGGCAGGGGTCATCAACTAGATTTTTCCAAAGGGCCAGAATTTTTCAACGCAGACACTCTGGGGGCCGGACTTTCAAATAAAGAAAATAAAATTAATTTAAACCTAATGCGCCTATTTTTGTTCGCAATTTTCACTTTCTTACTGAATTAATGCTATATTTCTTTAGATGTATTAGTGTGAGCAAACTCCTAAAAAACATGGAAACTCCCTACTGATAACTGGCTCTTTAACTAGAAAAAGATCTCAGACTAGGAGGCAGTTCACTGAGGAGTGATGGTTAAAGTCTGCGATTATGGAAACATTGTTGTAGTAAGCAGCGTCCTGATTGGTGGAAAATGCTTGCAGAAAGAAACAGTGCTTGTCAGGTTGCAAAATAATACAACCAGCATCATCATTCACGTGCATATTAAGTAGCCACTATTTGTTTTGGTCTTATAATACCTCCATAGATTTACCGCTCCAGTGGAGAGTTTGGTTTGTTCAGCCAACAGTGAGGTTTACAAGACGTTGTCCAAATTTCCAGATTCCCGGCAAACTAAGATAAACAGTTAGACTACAAACCGACAGCTTTTGTTTTAGCTTGTTTGTAAAAATTCGTTATTTGCAGAGTAGAGCTGTGTTTGGGTAAAACAGCGCGGTGGACAAGAGTGGACTGAGCAGATTGAAATATCGCTTTCTACATGTTGATGCCGGTCTACACAGGTGAGTGTATTGATAAGTATTGACTTTCTACTCACGAAGGTTTTATTGTAGCCTACTTACAGTAACGAGACTAGCGTGAGTTCATCTGCCCTCTTTGTATCGTTCCCAGTCAGGTGCTGCGTGTTTTAACGCACACACGTCTCGGCTCAGCGGTGTGTGTGGAGCTCGGGAATCGCTGTACATAATCCCAGCATGTGAATAGAGATGTAAATACAGGGGGCTGGGTTTTTGCTCTAAATGCTTGAAATGATAAATAACAGAACGCATTTTTTCCTCTTTACATTTTGTGAATTCATGATTATTCTGCGGGCCAGACTAAAAGCTTTGGTGGGCCGGATGTGGCCCGCGGGCCGCCAGTTGACGTTGGCTGCTCTACGGTGTCAATTCACCACAATCTCAGGTAATGGAAGTCAATGGAGGCCAAAAGGCGTTGATAAACACGCTAAAAAGAGAGTATGACTCTTGGTGACACCCACAGGGTTCATACGCATTTTAACCAATACTTTTCATGACTTTTTGGCAAATTTTGATGACTACGTGTTCCTGTAAATGTCAGTCGACATTCTAGAATAAGAATATTAATCAGTGTTAAAGTTTCCCCTCAGAGGTTTAACTATAAATGAATGATAATGTCTGTGGTTCATAGATGGATTCATCATATCTCTCCCTGAATACAACGCTGAGGTTAAGACCACGAGAAAATACATTTATTAATCACATATTATTAGTCACATATTATTATGCTGTGATTATGTGACTTTTCCAAAACTTTCTGGGTCTTTTTATGTTTCAAAACCTTTCCAGGCCTGGAATTTGCATTTAGGCCTGTCGTGAAAGATGACATACTAAAGGAGATCAAAGACATATTTTGGATATCTAAAATGTCTTCAAGTTCCAGTGTTAAATATTCTTTAGAAATAAAAGTGTATTGATCTTTGAAAAGGTGTACCTGTATTATTATTATTATTATTATTATGCCATTATCATTATATTAGATGCACATGGTCTCTCGATGACAATATTATCATTTATCGCAATAATTTCTGGGACAATTTATCGTCCAGCAAAATTTGTTATCGTGACAGGCCTATTTGCATTTTTCAAATTCCATAACTTTTCCAGGTTTTTTCAAAACGTACGAGCCCTGAAGTGTTCATATGTACACCCCGTGGTACCTTTCATCCAGGTAGGGGTGGGACAGGGACCTGGCTCCTCCAGATGGATCGCTTCCCATTAGCTCGGCCTATCCATCTGGGAACTTTCTGTTGGAGAACTTTTGGGAAGGGGCGAAAATCCTGGTTAGCTGATTGGATAAACCATCTGTCTATCACCACCTATAGTTGGTGATAGACAGGCCAAATCAACCAATCAGATCCACGAAGCATATGAAAATACAACCACAAGCCAGGCTAGCCTTATACTGCACTATCAATTTTATTCTTGTCTTTTAATGTTTTTAATTTGTTTATTAATGTTTTTAATTGTCTTCTAACTGCTCTTTAATGTTTTATGTAAAGCACTTTGAATTGCCCTGTTGCTGAAATGTGCTCTACAGATAAAGCTGCCTTACCTTACCCCTGCTGCTGCCAAGAGGGTAAGCTTCGCTTCAGAACGTGAACCATACGATGGCGCCATTTTGTTGCTACAAAGCGATCACCTCTTGTTATCATTCCACTGACCGCCATTATTTTTTTACGTCACTTGACAGAGAATAACTTTACATCTGAAGCGTTTAAAGACTCTATTTGTCCGTTGTTTATTTCTAAGGAAACACGACAATGTATAAAAGGCTCCATTACCTTGTAGCTCACGTTATGGCTCCGTAGCAGACGCTTTTATAACAATAGGTTAACGATTGGGTCATAACCACGAGACTTACTGTTTTAGCCTGTGTCTATGTTATCTCCTTACATATACCTACACTCTCCGTCTCTGTAAGATTGGGAATGATTGAGATTTCTCTCGGCACAGCTACCAGAAGACTTCACACTTTCAGACAGGTTGCTCACGTCACATCTACGTCTTCAAGCTCAGTTGCTCAGCAGGCTGCTCAGTGAAGCGAGAGATCACCGGAAAAGTGCTTCTAATATCCTTCACTGGTCTCGTACAGAGACACGGGGTCTGTTGGTCCATTATATATATATGTCAATGGCTGCTGCAGGCAAAGCATAGCTTGTTAGCTCAGCAAGCTAGCAACATGTCGGTAAAGGAGATTTGCCGTTTGTGTAACGAGAATTTAGAAATAAAAGAATAAAAGACCCCATTCCAGGTTCCTGGTCCATATTCCAAAAGAAGGATCCAAGAGGAAAAAGCATTAGCGAGCGGCTAACAGAATTAGGGTTACCACCAGAGGTGGGTAGTAACGAGTTACATTTACTCCGTTACATTTACTTGAGTAAGTTTTTGAAAAAATTATACTTCTAGGAGTAGTTTTAAATCACTATACTTTTTACTTTTACTTGAGTAGATTTGTGAAGAAGAAACTGCTCCGCTACATTAGGCTACAATGAGCTCGTTACTTTTCTTTTTACCTCTTTGGTATTCTACGCGTCATTGTTTTTATCCCCCCGCGTACGCCTCATTTTAATGTTTTATTTTGACAGAGAGAGAGACTTCCGCTAAAGCCTCTACCACGTCACTGTGTTTCACCCAATCAAACGTAGTTGTGCAGTCTCGTCACCCTTCCTCAACCCTAGCAGCGGGATGTGTTAGCTTTTACAGTCGCAGCAAAACAAAAATGACAATGTCAGAAACGTCACAGACGAGGAGGAACCGCGCCCTGTACTACGAAGCAAGATCAACATGCCCTGGATTTATTTCAGTTACCCGGCTTCACCTAACCTAACCACCGCGGTCCCGCATAAACTGTGTCATGACGCTGGTTATCAACCAGTTCAACCAACCCAGGGTTTCCCAATCCAGCCGCGCGTGTTCACATAAAAGAGGCGATGTTTGCACAACATGACCAACAATAGCCACATATTTTTACATAAGAAGAGCAAACTATAATTCTACATAAAAATGAAAACATACATGGTTTTACAGGCAAAACGCAATACAGTCGCTGCTTCCTAAAACGGGAAGGAAAGCTGGCAATTGCCGACGCTGTAGATGCGCACAACTCTTATCAATATCACTTCCCCATCAGTCAGGCACAATATCTGACCATAATTACACTTGTACTTTCCATAAACTGTCGTTGCTTTAGCCTTTTATTTCAGTTGCAACCATGGCAGTGAGAGCGATCGTGAGAGCAAATAAAAAATATAAAAAACATTAAAACCGCTGTGCATCATTACACACGGCAAATATATCCCATCAGGGGAATGTTAACGGGGCTGTCGGTCTCTAAATATTTTTTGTATGAGCACACCCCTCTCTTTTCTCTCTCCCCCTCTCTCCCTCTCTCTCCGCGCACCGAGCTCCACCTGATCTTCTAAGAACGGTGAAGCCGTTATCAGTGGAGTATTGATCGGTCAGTAGGCGGTGCTTTTACACCAGTTGATCTCTGATCTCCAACTTAGCTCCCGACCAGGCTAGGCGTCCAGCATAAGTTACCACGGCGATTGAACCCGATAACAAGTGATCCACCTTTGTGAATGAAAGCATGTTCACCTTTAGTAAAAGTACCAAACAGCAGCTCCATTACCTTGTTCTGGTTCTGCCTGCAGAGTCTGGTAAAAAAAAGTATAAAGGTTTGGAAATTTGTGTTACTTGTGCTTATTTATTTTTTATGTCTTATTATTTTCTTGATATTATTTTTTAAGTACTTGAATTTACCTGGATTATTTTAATTTAAGCTATTTTATAATTAATGAATTAATTTAAATTAATTTAATTGATTGGATGAACTATAATTTGTCTAAATATGAATATTTTTGTATTTTTGTCCGTCTGATTGAATGCTTGTGTTAAAAAAATAAATCAGGCGTTACTCAACAGTTACTCAGTACTTGAGTAGTTTTTTCACCAAGTACTTTTTACTCTTACTCAAGTAATTATTTGGATGACTACTTTTTACTTTTACTTGAGTCATATTATTCTGAAGTAACAGTACTTTTACTTGAGTAGATTTGTGAAGAAGAAACTGCTCCGCTACATTAGGCTACAATGAGCTCGTTACTTTTCTTTTTTACCTCTTTGGTATTCTACGCGTCATTGTTTTTATCCCCCGCGTACGCCTCATTTTAATGTTTTATTTTGACAGAGAGAGAGCTTCCGCTAAAGCCTCTACCACGTCACTGTGTTTCACCCAATCAAACGTAGTTGTGCAGTCTCGTCACCCTTCCTCAAACCTAGCAGCGGGATGGGTTAGCTTTTACAGTCGCAGCAAAACAAAAATGGCAATGTCAGAAACGTCACAGACGAGGAGGAACCGCGCCCTGTACTACGAAGCAAGATCAACATGCCCTGGATTTATTTCAGTTACCCGGCTTCACCTAACCTAACCACCGCGGTCCCGCATAAACTGTGTCATGACGCTGGTTATCAACCAGTTCAACCAACCCAGGGTTTCCCAATCCAGCCGCGCGTGTTCACATAAAAGAGGTGATGTTTGCACAACATGACCAACAATAGCCACATATTTTACATAAGAAGAGCAAACTATAATTCTACATAAAAATGAAAACATACATGGTTTTACAGGCAAAAACGCAATACAGTCGCTGCTTCCTAAAACGGGAAGGAAAGCTGGCAAAAAAAATTGCCGACGCTGTAGATGCGCACAACTCTTATCAATATCACTTCCCCACCAGTCAGGCACAATATCTGACCATAATTACACTTGTACTTTCCATAAACTGTCGTTGCTTTAGCCTTTTATTTCAGTTGCAACCATGGCAGGGAGAGCGATCGTGAGAGCAAATAAAAAATATAAAAAACATTAAACCGCTGTGCGCATATTACACACGGCAAATATACCCATCAGGGAATGTTAACGGGGCTGTCGGTCTCTAAATATTTTTTTGTATGAGCACACCCCTCTCTTTATCTCTCCCCCCTCTCTCTCTCTCTCAGCACCGAGCTCCACCTGATCTTCTAAGAACGGTGAAGCCGTTATCAGTGGAGTATTGATTGGTCAGTAGGCGGTGCTTTTACACCAGTTGATCTCTGCTCCTGACCAGGTTAGGCGTCCAGCATAAGTTACCACGGCGATTGAACCCGATAACAAGTGATCCACCTTTGTGAATGAAAGCATGTTCACCTTTAGTAAAAGTACCAAACAGCAGCTCCATTACCTTGTTCTGGTTCTGCCTGCAGAGTCTGGTAAAAAAAGTATAAAGGTTTGGAAATTTGTGTTACTTGTGCTTATTTATTTTTTATGTATTATTATTTTATTGATATTATTTTTTAAGTACTTGAATTTACCTGGATTATTTTAATTTAAGCTATTTTATAATTAATTAATTAATTTAAATTAATTTAATTGATTGGATGAACTATAATTTGTCTAAATATGAATATTTTGTATTTTTGTCCGTCTGATTGAATGCTTGTGTTAAAAAATAAATCAGACGTTACTCAACAGTTACTCAGTACTTGAGTAGTTTTTTCACCAAGTACTTTTTTACTCTTACTCAAGTAATTATTTGGATGACTACTTTTTACTTTTACTTGAGTCATATTATTCTGAAGTAACAGTACTTTTACTTGAGTACAATTTTTGGCTACTCTACCCACCTCTGGTTACCACTGTCTGAAAGTACTGGTTATCTGATTGGATAAACCATCTGTCTGTCACCACCTAAACCCGCCTCAAAACCAACGCTGATTGGTCGGTCGTTTGGCGAATGGCTCCAAACAGCTCACCAGATCAGGACGGGCTCACCAGGTTAGCGGGACAGGGCCCTATGAACCGTGACGCCAATAATGGTGTACGAACTGGCGTGCCGTACATACACCAGTCTGTGACCACGGAGAAACGTTTTCAGCACTTTCACAAACTTGATTCACAGACTAGTTTCTCAGAGATTTTTAAAAGCTTTATTTACAACCACGTCCTCAAACATCATTTCACAAACTTCCTCTTCTGGTTTCAGGTCTTTGTCACGAAAACATCCAGGATAAAGTTGTAAAGAAAAGAAGGAGGAGTATTATCCAGTGTCCATTGATTTATTTATCATTCACTACTTTAATTCTAAACAGCTTATTTTTTTTCTTTTTTTTAATAAGAAATTCAAGTATTTGTTGGAACACAAGTCAAAAAAAACAACGAAGACAAAACATCAGTTTCATATTTATAATAAAAACATCAAGTTTCTTTTCATAGAAGACCTGACCACGGTGACCACGGTGAGATCTGACCACGGTGAGACCTGACCACGGTGAGACCTGACCACGGTGAGACCTGACCACCGTGACCACGGTGAGATCTGACCACGGTGAGACCTGACCACGGTGAGACCTGACCACGGTGAGACCTGACCACGGTGACCACGGTGAGACCTGACCACGGTGAGACCTGACCACGGTGACCACGGTGAGACCTGACCACGGTGACCACGGTGAGATCTGACCACGGTGACCACGGTGAGATCTGACCACGGTGAGACCTGACCACGGTGACCACGGTGAGATCTGACCACGGTGACCACGGTGAGACCTGACCATGGTGAGATCTGACCACGGTGAGACCTGACCACGGTGAGATCTGACCACGGTGAGATCTGACCACGGTGACCACGGTGAGACCTGACCACGGTGAGATCTGACCACGGTGAGACCTGACCACGGTGAGACCTGACCACGGTGACCACGGTGAGATCTGACCACGGTGACCACGGTGAGACCTGACCACGGTGAGACCTGACCACGGTGACCACGGTGAGATCTGACCACGGTGACCACGGTGAGACCTGACCACTGTGAGATCTGACCACGGTGAGATCTGACCACGGTGAGATCTGACCACGGTGACCACTGTGAGATCTGACCACGGTGACCACGGTGAGATCTGACCACGGTGACCACGGTGAGACCTGACCACGGTGAGACCTGACCACGGTGACCACGGTGAGATCTGACCACGGTGACCACGGTGAGACCTGACCACTGTGAGACCTGACCACTGTGAGACCTGACCACGGTGAGATCTGACCACGGTGACCACGGTGAGACCTGACCACGGTGAGACCTGACCACGGTGAGATCTGACCACAGTGACCACGGTGAGATCTGACCACGGTGACCACTGTGAGATCTGACCACGGTGAGACCTGACCACGGTGAGACCTGACCACGGTGAGATCCGACCACGGTGACCACGGTGAGATCTGACCACGGTGACCACGGTGAGATCTGACCACGGTGACCACGGTGAGATCTGACCACGGTGACCACGGTGAGATCTGACCACGGTGACCACGGTGAGATCTGACCACGGTGAGACCTGACCACGGTGACCACTGTGAGATCTAACCACGGTGACCACGGTGAGACCTGACCACGGTGAGACCTGACCACGGTGAGATCTGACCACGGTGAGACCTGACCACGGTAACCACGGTGAGATCTGACCACGGTGACCATGGTGAGACCTGACCACGGTGACCACGGTGAGATCTGACCACGGTGACCATGGTGAGACCTGACCACGGTGACCACTGTGAGATCTGACCACGGTGAGACCTGACCACGGTGAGACATGACCACGGTCACCACGGTGAGATCTGACCACGGTGACCACGGTGAGATCTGACCACGGTGAGACCTGACCACGGTGACCACGGTGAGATCTAACCACGGTGACCACGGTGAGACCTGACCACGGTGAGACCTGACCACGGTGAGATCTGACCACGGTGAGACCTGACCACGGTGAGATCTGACCACGGTGACCACGGTGAGATCATCTAGTTAAAGAAGCTCTACGCAACACAACGTGGTGTGTGTGTGTCTTTGTGTGTCTCTGTGTGTGTGTCTTTGTGTGTCTCTGTGTGTGTGTGTGTGTGTGTCTCTGTGTGTGTCTGTGTGTGTGTGTGTGTGTGTGTGTGTGTGTGTGTGTGTGTGGAGGTCATCGAGTTTAAAAGGATTTCTACTCAACACAACACAAACGAAAGAAAAGAAAAAAAGTCAAAAAAGGGAAAATCGTTTTCATTTATTGTTCCCTAAATTCAAGGGGCAGGACTTTGGGTTCAACATGGGGGGGTAAGTTACAACCCCCCCCAATAATCAAAACTGCCCCCCATATACATAATTTCCTTTCCATAAATAAAGACATTTGAAAAATAATTTTATGCAGAAAAATTCACCACAATTCAGGAAAAGAAGTGTCTCAAAATTTCAATTTTGCTCAAAAGTGGAGATCGTACCCCAACTCAAGTTTTCTGCATCACGTTTTGGTGCAAATGTCTATTTGTGTAAAATAATTTATCATTCAGGGTGGGTGGCACTGGCCAGTTTGGATTATTATCAAGTAATGGTTCCCTGAAATTCCTCGTCTGTGTGAGAACTGCATTAATGAAAACAATTCATTAGTTATTTTCAAGCAGGAATCTCGAGTTGCAGCTTCTGCAGTTTGTTTTATATCTTTATAAAGTGAATTATCTTCTGCAGTTTGTTTTATATCTTTATGAACTGAATTATCTTCTGCAGTTTGTTTTATATCTTTATGAACTGAATTATCTTCTGCAGTTTGTTTTATATCTTTATAAAGTGAATTATCTTCTGCAGTTTGTTTTATATCTTTATAAACTGAATTATCTTCTGCAGTTTGTTTTATATCTTTATAAACTGAATTATCTTCTGCAGTTTGTTTTATATCTTTATAAACTGAATTATCTTCTGCAGTTTGTTTTATATCTTTATAAACTGAATTATCTTCGGCTTTATCGGACGAAAGAAACTCATTTTAAAGACCTGTTATAGAAACTGTCTCGTAGGAACGATAAAAGTTTTTCATGAACTTAATCTGCAGAGTTGCAAAATGTGCCGACAGGACAAATGTCTGCACGTTATTCAGGGACGATGTCCTTTCATTTCATCACGGGGTAGTTTAGGAACTTCAGGACTCTTCAGGTTCAGAGAAACCTGCTCAGGACGCGCTCACATTTAAAGTTATCTAACTGAACCCACAATCTGTCCCGAACCGGTGGTGGTCTGAACCGAGCCCAGACCGACTCCCCAGGTCTGAAACCGCTGCCAGGTTTCATCCAGTCTCCCTCCAAACAATCAGCAGAATATACATTTCTAGGAGACTAGACCATCAGTCGAAAATTATCGATTATGAAAATGTTGTAGCCCTAATTTCATATTCCATCTCTGCCAATTCACCCCGTGATGTCCAAAGCTTACAGAAAACTGTACATAAAGCATGTTTATGGAGGAAAACAAGGTAGAATGTAAATTTAAGGGAACTAACTCAGCAGTTTGAGGAAATTAAGTTGGAGTTTGAAGACAGATTCTCCCGAGAGATTTTCGTAAATACGTGCCAACGGCGTGCTGAGGTTAACTCGCTTTTAACGAATTATTTTTAGGGAACAATCATCAAAACGTTCTCCCGACTCTTTTTTTTGACTTTTGGTTAAAAATCTAATCAGATCACAACAAACGAAAAACAAAACCTCTAATAAAAATCACTTCCTAAAGATGAATTAAATTAAAATTACCACAAAAATGTACGTTTTTTTTTTCGTGTATCATCGCCGACAAACTCAACCAATTGCACAGCATCCATCATCCCCCCCGCAACCCCCCCACCCCCAAAAAGAAAAACTGTCGGGGAGGGGTAATAAATATACACATGCAGATATACAGTCGGCCTGGGACACTCGCTGGGTCCTGTCCAAGAGGAGCTGAGGTTTCAGGGGTTACAAATTAGGAAACTGTGAGGTGCCGACGAGGACACTTGGGGGCCCCCCGAGGCTCAGGGCCCCCCCCCCGAGGCTCAGGGCCCCCCCGCCTGCCTGCTGGAGGATCAGGACAAGAAAAGAAGAATCTGGCATTACTCTTTCAAAACCCCCACGGTCCAGGAAAGTGAGGAGCTGCAGAAACTAGAAGCAGGACGATCCTTCGGTGATTTCTCAGGAGCTCTGAAGGTTAGAGCCGCACGTTAGAGCCCGCACGTTAGAGCCCGCACGTTCAAACACGTGACCAAACTAACGCCGCTGAACGGCGAGGTGGCCGGCTGGCGCGCTGCTGGCAACTGTTAACCGTGGTCGAAAAAAGTTCCTGAGATCCTTAAAAAAAAAATGAAATAAAAATAATAATAAAGAGGTTCCAGGAGAAGTTGCTGCAGTGAAACCATGCGGGCGTAGGGATATCTGACTGCTGGGTTCACACGTGGCACTACTTTATCTGCACAGCGCTGCACGTCACAGCGCTGCTCAACATTCATCAGACTTCACTTTCATTTCCATCAACACCAACTGTCTGCAGAGGCTCGAGTTGGGACGCCGACTGGTTGAAGAGTTACTCCTGGTTTTATCAACCGGGACCCGGTTCTCCTGTTTCTGATTGGCTGATGGGGACACCGGTCTCTGACTCCGATTGGTCCACCAGTCAACAAGATCGCTGCAGTCAGCAGCAGAGAAACAAGCTGGAGTCCGAGTTACCAGGACGACTGTTCGGCTGGTATTTACCTTCAGTAAAACACTGACAGACTTCAGAGGGAGTACCGACTCTAGAGTCACAGTGAGACAATGTGTGTGTGTGTGGTAGAGTGAGTGAGGGAGTGATGGTGACTCTAGGGTTAAGCGGGTTTTATTTTTATTATTTTATTATTATTTCTCGGTGAGCAGAGCTGAGTCTCGGTGTCTAGTTATTTAAATGAAATGGGCTGGTTTGACCATGAAGACTTCCAGAACACAGGACCTTCTTCCTGTATTTACTTTCTTGCTCCCGCCCTCAGACACATCCGACCAATCAGAGGAGGGGGATGTTCTTGTGTGATTTGTAAGTTCACATTTTAGTACGCTTGGGGGAAAAAAAAAGAAAATCCATCCAAGTTTACAAACTCATCAGCTGATTCAGACCAGAGCAAACAATCTACGATCTACACTTTCCTGTCACGTAGCTTTCAAAATAAAAACGTCAGACTTTAAAAACTATGGGGAACGAGTTCCTGATTAAAGTCTGTCCTGCTGAATGAGGAGAACACTGATCCAGGACCGGCCACCGCCCCCCAAAAACACAAACAACA
>JABUOV010000466.1:0-32106 GCA_025617405.1 Perca schrenkii
ATATGTTATCCCAGAGGACTCCGGAGGCAGTTGCAGAGTACCGAGAAAGGGCCCGAAGGGCTGCAGCCTCTGCCGTAAAGAGGCAAAGCAGCGGGTGTGGGGAGAAGTTCGGAGAAGACATGGAGAAGGACTTTGGGTCGGCACCAAAGTGCTTCTGGAAAACTATTCGCCACCTCAGGAGGGGGAAGCGGGGAACCATCAAGCTGTGTACAGTAAGGATGGGACACTGTTGACCTCAACTGAGGAGGTAATAGGGCGGTGGAAGGAGCACTTTGAGGAACTCCTGAATCCGACTAATACGCCCTCTATGTTAGAGGCAGAGCTGGAGGATGACGGGGGATTGTCGTCGATTTCCCAGGCGGAGGTCACTGATGTAGTCAAACAACTACACAGTGGCAAAGCCCCTGGGATTGATGAGATCCGTCCGGAAATGCTCAAGGCTCTGGGTGTGGAGGGGCTGTCCTGGTTGACACGTCTCTTCAACATCGCGTGGAGGTCTGGAACAGTGCCAAAGGAGTGGCAGACTGGGGTGGTGGTTCCCCTTTTTTAAAAAGAGGGGACCAGAGGGTGTGTGCCAATTACAGGGTATCACACTTCTCAGCCTCCCTGGTAAAGTCTACTCCAAGGTGCTGGAAAGGAGGGTTCGGCCGATAGTCGAACCTCAAATTGAAAGAGGAACAATGCGGATAACGTCCTGGTCGGGGAACAACGGACCAGCTCGTTACTCTCGCAAGGATCCTGGAGGGCCTCGGAGTATGCCCAACCGGTCTACATGTGTTTTGTGGATTTGGAGAAGGCGTATGACCGGGTCCCCCGGGAGATACTGTGGGAGGTGCTGCGGGAGTATGGGGTGAGGGGGTCTCTACTCAGGGCCATCCAATCTCTGTACGACCAAAGTGAGAGTTGTGTCCGGGTTCTCGGCAGTAAGTCGGACTTATTTCGGGTGAGGGTTGGCCTCCGCCAGGGCTGCGCTTTGTCACCAATCCTGTTTGTAATATTTATGGACAGGATATCGAGGCGTAGTCGGGATGGGGAGGGGTTGCAGTTCGGTGGGCTGGGGGATCTCATCGCTGCTCTTTGCAGATGATGTGGTCCTGATGGCATCATCGGCCTGTGACCTTCAGCACTCACTGGATCGGTTCGCAGCCGAGTGTGAAGCGGTTGGGATGAGGATCAGCACCTCTAAATCGGAGGCCATGGTTCTCAGCAGGAAACCGATGGAATGCCTTCTCCAGGTAGGGAATGAGTCCTTACCCCAAGTGAAGGAGTTCAAGTACCTTGGGGGTTTTGTTCGCGAGTGAGGGGACAATGGAGCGGGAGGTGGTCGGAGAATCGGCGCAGCGGAGTGCGGTATTACATTCCATCTATCGCACCGTTGTGACGAAAAGAGAGCTGAGCCAGAAGGCAAAGCTCTCGATCTACCGGTCAGTTTTTGTTCCTACCCTCACCTATGGTCATGAAGGCTGGGTCATGACCGAAAGAACGAGATCCAGGGTACAAGCAGCCGAAATGGGTTTCCTCAGGAGGGTGGCTGGCGTCTCCCTTAGAGATAGGGTGAGAGCTCAGTCATCCGTGAGGAGCTCGGAGTAGAGCCGCTGCTCCTTTGCGTCGAAAGGAGCCAGTTGAGGTGGTTCGGGCATCTGGTAAGGATGCCCCCTGGGCGCCTCCCTAGGGAGGTGTTCCAGGCACGTCCAGCTGGGCGGAGGCCTCGGGGAAGACCCAGGACTAGGTGGAGGGATTATATCTCCAACCTGGCCTGGGAACGCCTCGGGATCCCCCAGTCGGAGCTGGTTAATGTTGCTCGGGAAAGGGAAGTTTGGGGCCCCCTGCTGGAGCTGCTCCCCCCGCGACCCGACACCGGATAAGCGGACGAAGATGGATGGATGGATGGATGGAGAATTGGTCCCAGCACTGAGCCTTGTTAACTTTTGCGTACTTGGAGGATTTATCATTAACATTTACAAATTGAGATTGATCAGAGAAATAGGACTTAAACCAGCTTAGTGTGATTCCTTTAATGCCGACTAAGTGTTCCAATCTCTGTAACAGGATGGTATGGTCAATAGTGTCAAATGCAGCACTAAGATCTAGTAAAACAAGTATGGTGACAAGTCCTTTGTCTGCAGCAGTTAGAACGTCGTTAGTAATTTTCACCAGTGCCGTCTCTGTGCTATGATGCTTTCTAAATCCTGATTGAAAGTCTTCAAATAAACTGTTGCTATGGAGAAAATCACATAACTGATTAGCAACTACCTTCTCACGGATCTTGGAGAGAAAGGGAAGGTTAGATATAGGTCTATAGTTTGCTAAGACCTCAGGATCGAGGGTGGGTTTTTTCAGAAGAGGTTTTATCACAGCTACTTTAAATGACTGCGGTACATAACCTGTTAATAGACATATTGATCATATCTAGTAATGAAGTGTTAACCATGGGTAACGCTTCTTTGAGTAGCCTTGTTGGGATGGGGTCTAAGAGACAGGTAGATGGCTTAGCTGAAGATACCTTTACCATTAATTGTTGAAGGTCTATAGGATAAAAGCAGTCTAAGTATATCTCAGGTCTAATCGTTCTTTCTAGCAGTCCTGCGTTGAAAGGTGAACCGTTAGAAGTTGAGGGCAAAAGGTGATGGATTTTATCTCTAATTGTTATAATTTTATCATTAAAGAAGCTCATGAAATCCTCACTACTCAGAGCTAGAGGAATAGATGGCTCAGTAGAGCTGTGACTATCTGTCAGCCTGGCTACAGTGCTGAAAAGAAACCTTGTGTTGTTCTTGTTTTCTTCTATTAATGATGAGTAATAGTCTGATCTGGCATGTCTGAGGGCCTTCCTATAGGTTTTCAGACTGTCTTGCCAATCTAAACGAGATTCTTCCAGTTTGGTGGAACGCCATTTACTTTCAGGTTTTCGTGTTCGAGTTTGGGAGTTATACCAAGGTGCAAGTTTCCTTTGCTTCATCTTCTTCTTTTTGAGGGGAGCAACAGAGTCTAAAGTAGTCCGTAGGCAGGCCGTAGTACCATTTACACAACTGTCAATTTGAGAGGGACTAAAGTTTACATAAAGGCCCTCTGTTGTATTAAAGCACGGTAATGAGTTTAGTGCTGTTGGAAAATCTTCCTTAAATTTAGCTATAGCACTGTCAGATAGGCATCTAGTGTAGAAGCTTTTATCTAATTTTGTATAATTGGGTATTAAGAATTGAAAGTTATTAAGAAGTGGTCTAATAATAAAGGATTTTGCGGGAATACCACTACATCTTCAATGTTGATGCCATATGCCAGCACAAGGTCGAGGGTGTGGTTAAAACAGTGTGTGGCCTCATGAACACTGATTGAAACCAATTGAATCTAGTAGTGAGTTGAAAGCAGTACTAAGGCTATCACTGTCAATGTCCACATGGATATTAAAATCACCTACAATAAGTACTTTGTCTGATTTAAGGACTACAGATGATAAAAACTCAGAATACGGACCTGGAGCTCGGTAGACAACAACAAATATAATTGTCTGTACTGATTTCCATGTTGGATGTTGAAGATTAAGAACAAGGCTTTCAAAAGAGTTATAATTTAGTTTAGGTTTAGGATTAATTAACAGGCTTGAATCAAATATGGCCGCAACTCCCCCTCCTCGGCCTGAGCTTCTAGGAATTTGAGTATTAATATGACTGGGAGGAGTCACTTCATTTAGACTAACATATTCTTCATGGCCCAGCCAGGTTTCAGTAAGACAGAATAGATCAATTTGATTATCGGATATCAATTTGTTTACTAGTACTGCTTTAGAAGATAGAGATCTGATATGTAGTAGTCCACATCTAATTTTCCTATCCTGTTCTATCATTTCAGTGGTAGTTTTAATTCCAATTAGGTTGTTAAGTATTTCCCCTCTCTTGGTTGCCTTTGATCTAACTGATCTGAGTCGAGGAACAAACACGTCTAATTTTTTGGGACAGGCTGTGGCTGACGTGAACTGGATGCTAAATTGACTGTTTGCAGTCAACTTCTTATTACTTATGGGATTCACCACTTTGTATGGTCTGTTGTTGATTATAACTGGAATAGTACTAGTACTATATGTTACTGGAATAGTACTAGTACTACATGTTACCCTGCAGAAAACATTTTCAGATTCATCCACTTGTATAGTGCTATCAGGATCAATACCTGGGGGGCATGAATCTGTGATATTTTCAACAGAATGTCAATATCAAATATCAAAGCTTAGTCGTGGTGGGGAGGGGTTGAAATTCATTGGGCTGGGGATCTCATCGCTGCTTTTTGCAGATGATGTGGTCCTGATGGCATCAGCCGTCAGTGACCTTCAGCACTTATTGAATCGGTTCAGATGAGGATCAGCACCTCTAAATCTGAGGCTATGGTTTTCAGCAGGAAACTGATGGAGTCCCTACTCCAGGTAGGGAATGAGGCCTTACCTAAAGTGAAGGAGTTCAAGTACCTTGGGGTCTTGTTTGCGAGTGAGGGGACAATGTGGCGGGAGATTGGCCTGAGAATTGGTGCAGCAGGGACAATATTAAATTCACTTTACCACACCGTTGTGACAAAAAGAGAGCTGAGCCCAAAGGCAAAGCTCTCTATCTACCAGTCAATTTCCGTTCCTACCCTCACCTATGGTCATGAAGGCTGGGTCATGACCGAAATAACGAGATCCTGGGTATAAGCGGTCAAAATGGGTTTCCTCAGGAGGGTGGCTGGCATCTCCCTGAGAAGCTCAGTCATCTGTGGGGAACTTGCTCTTTTGCGTTGAAATGAGCCAATTGAGGTGTTTGTAGGTAAGGATGCCCCCTGGGCGCCTCCTTAGGGAGGTGTTCCAGGCACGTCCAGCTGGGAGAATGCCTCAGGGAAGACCCAGGACTAGGTGGAGGGATTATATCTCCACCGTGGCATGGGAACGCCTCGGGATCCTCCAGTCAGAGCTGGCTAATGTGGCTCGGGAAAGGGAAGTTTGGGGTCCCCTGCTGGAGCTGCTGCCTCCGCTACCCGACCCCAGATAAGCAGACGACCATGGATGGATGGATGATACCAATTAAAACAGATGAGAGAGACTTTGTTCAGAGTTTTTACAGAATGGAATGTATTTGTAAGCTTTAAAATCTGGGAAAATGCACAAAACAAGAAAGTAAATTAGATCCAAAATATATAGAGAATAAAACGGTTCAATTATTTTTATTTCAAGATCAAACTATTGTGCAAATGCATGCATAAACTACACATTCACACACATGTCCACACACAGCAGGGACAGATTGGTGGCTGCATAACACTGAAAATTGAGTGAAATGTTTTGCTACATTTCAACACAGAACTGCAAACACAAACAGTACATCCAGGCAATGCTAAGAATGTCCACACCATAGGTAACTGCACTACCACTTAGTCTGCTAGTTGAGGAGCCTTACAGCTGTCAGGGCCAATAAGAATGGAGCATGCTGGGAAAATATGGGACTGTATAGACAGTAATGGCAGAGTGGGTAAGTCCAGTGAGAGGAGAAGACATGATACAGTCAGCATTACTGGGACTGTTTTACAGTCACTGTGGAGAGTTTGTCACAGGCTGTAACTGTTACTGTCAAGATACATAGTTACTGCAGGATAAAGGGAAAAAAGACACCATACACATGTTCACTGTGGCCTAAAAGACACTGTACTAATTTACTGTAAAAAAGAAGAAAAAAAAATGTCAGACCAATATATCAGGTTGACACTGTGCTGTTTTTTATTTTTTACTTAAAAACTAATATCTTATCAACATTGCCTGTGACTTCCTATGGAAAGAATATGACCTGAAATTCTTTAAATTGTCAGTTATTTTAGTTGTATTTTTCTTTAAAGGTGGGAACTACTCAAATATTGTACTGTAGTTGGCTATAAGTACCTTACTTGTTTAATTGTTTAGTTTTTTTTTTCAACAATATACTTTTTATTTTTTACATTTCCAAGAGAAATTTCACTTTGTACTCTGCTGAATTAATATTTCATGTGTGCTGTAGATAATAGTTGCAAGTTCTACACGTAAAACGTGATGGGCTTGTTAAATATATCATATTCTAAAATATGATTTGTTAAACTTAAATTAGGGAGGGGGCTCCAGTACCTGGGAGGGCTACGATTTTGAGGAGTGGGTCCCCACTCGCATTCCATCGGCCCTGTCCTGACCAGATTCTCTTTGTGCTTTGTGCCTTAGCTTTCCAGCTTTATGTTTCTTGTTTCTACTCTTTTTGATCCTGACCTAGTTTGTGATTTTCTGATTTCATCTCAGCCTGAGCCCTTTGTCTTGTTGAATGCTGGGAGTTTTGCATCTTTACCAGGGAAAGACTATTTGCTTCTACTTTTGACTCGAGATTTGAGCTCCTGGGTTCCTTTGTCTTTGAAATGTGACAGTAGCAGTCTAATTGTGTGTAATCTACCTGTCCGGGAAGGGACAATGCTGAGCTCAGAAAGTCACACACACACACACACACACACACACACACACACACACACACACACACACACACACACACACACACACACACACAGGCTTAGATACATGCACATGTTCACTCAAAAACACAGTAACAACACAACATCTGTGTGATCTAACTGGGTGTAAAAGGTGGAGGTATTTAGGGTGGTTTGGGCTGCTTGTTTGGGTGTCTGTGTAACTGGCATAAGGGAAGCTTGGTTGGGTAGATTAGTTCTGTACAGCTTCCACACACACATACACACACACACACACACACACACACACACACACACACAGAGTACTATTTCCCTGGTGACAGTGCAGGAAGCCCGGGCTGCTTGTGTATGATAATGTTCATGAATTATTTCTTCTTCGTGCCTGGCAGCTCACACACAATGGATGGTGGAGGCATGGTGACCAAAGAGAAAAAAAAAGAATCGCACAGACGGATTTTAGCTGTTTGACTATGGCAGAAGAAGGCTTACAGTCCTAAAGCCGTTCCATTCCATACCATGCTAAGCTTAATGACAGAATACAGCCAGCTTAATGTACTAACACACACACTCAATGTGTGGAACAGGGATCAACAAGAGAAACTTACTTTGTGTAAGGATTTGTGACGCATTGGTGACTTTGAACAGGATTATTTCACATTATGTGTAATGGACTCATGCAACATTGTAATGCAAATTATGCTGTATTTTTTATTCATAAAACATTTGTTTTCAAAGGGCTTCATGATCTTAACACATAAAAGACACTATTTAACTATTTGTAGTCTTAACATTCTGTATACTCCCCTTGATGATCTGCCTTCGACTAAACCCCTAAAATGAAGCAGTTTAATTCAATTTTAAATGCCAAATCTATTTTATGTTATGATACAACTATTGTTTATTTTTATAAATGTCTTTTTAGATGTAGGCATGGTTTAAGCAGGCAGTAGGAAGCAGGGTCAGCACTGACAACAGACTATGGGGGCGGGGGCCTTGACTCATTAGCCATCAGCGGCACCTGTGTGGAGCTGTTTTCGGAACGAGCACGTCACAAGGAACACGGAAAAGCGGTCTTCTGACACACCACCACTAACGGCCTGTATACACCTTTTCAACTAACCATCTACATCAAAGAGCAGGCTGGCCGCCCCAGATCGACAGTGCTGCACTTGCTGGATGTTCAGAATCTTTCATGTCTATTGCAACATGTAAGGAGAAGCACTAGGTTATGGACTTGCCAGCCATTTTGGAGTTATGATGAGCCTGGATAGCATAGCAGCAAAACAATGTAGACATGCTAAACGTGTGAGAATGGAACAAAAGAAAGATGTCAAACCAGCAGCTAATGTAGAAAAAAAGCTGCCAGCCCTCATGCGTCTGCGGCCACAGGAGGGCAGACCTCCATGTCCAGAGAGGTGATGCTCTGTACTCAACTGAAATGCTGGAAAACGTACTTGTTATAAATGTTTACGTTCACTGGCCAAGTGTAAGTGGGTGTTAGGGGCGCAGTTGCACAACAATGCAATTACAATTATGCACTATTGTACCTCGGCATGTGTTTAAAAAAAAAAAAAGGTTACATGTGAGGTATATTAACATCCTACTTTATTCTGATCATTCTATAACTTGTATTTAGGCCATATCTGAACTATCTATATGTAGCTAGAAGTGATGAACTTTAGCCTACTTTCAGAAGACACATCTGGAAAAGTGTTATCAATGGGGGCCTCCAGGACAGAGCCAGTTGGCATGAAGCCATTGGTCAGTTATCGATCCCACCCCAATTCATGGAATATACACATGTGGTCCACACACAAAGAACTTTAGAGTGACTTTTGAGAATCTGAGAAGCTGTCCTCTCCGAGCTCTGCAGAGCTTGTACATGATGCTGATTTCTTTGATGTAAATAAACCTTTATAATTCAAGAAACAGTGTTGGCGGATTTCTCTCCACATAGCATTACAGCATCGCTACCGATTACACCACACATGTGCCCTGTAGACAGCTAACAGTATGTCTCTATATACATATACCATTTTTCACAATGAGGTGCCCATAAAATCAGGGACTAATCCCATTTGATTTTATACTAAAGCTGACTTTATAATGGTAAATCTGCCACTTTGAACTTTAAATTACCTATGGACATAAATAACTGCATTATAGAGAAACCCTTGAGTTAATGTTGCTCTTAAGACTATTTGAAATATCACAACAGCAAAAGCTTAACAATTTCAAAACAGGTAAAATGAATTAATTGGTAACACTTTATAATAATGGTACATGGATTATCATGAATTCATGCATGAAAAAGCATGAAGTACTTCATGAACTATCAGTAATATACAATGATTAATAGTATCTCATACATAACTTATTACAGAAACAATATGTTAATTAATGCATCAATTAAGGTATTTGAATCATGATTTGTGATTTATTAATTATGTTCATGTCTTCTTCAAATCATAGCAGTGTACATGTATTCGGAAGAATTATAGTGTTTTAATCATTGTTAACTAAACATTACTTCATCATGTTTGTGGCCCTTCAATTAACGTGTTTACCTGGTACATCTTTTTAATAAATTTTGAACATTGATGAATAAGATATGAGTAATGGTGGCATCAAATTAAATGTATTAAGAATTAAAGGAGTGGGGTGGTAAAATGATACTGAGGTCACTACATTGACACAAAACACAGTACACTGCAGATACATTTTTGCAGTTGCTTTATTCAGAACAACATAAGGCACTTAAACAGTAATGTCTAAGAACAATACTCACCCAAATAGGATATTTATGAATTTTACTTTTTACTAACTTCTAAGTGTCTGCACACCAGAAATGTCTTGAGTTTGAGGTAAGCACTTTATTTGAAGGGCCTCAAACATGATGAAGTAATGAAGAAGTAATGTTTAGTTAATCATGATTACGACACTACAATTCAGTTTGTTGAGCCTGTCACTTTAACTACAGATGTACCTATGAAGAAGACATTATCATTAATACATCAGAACACCTTACTTGATGCATTAATTAACGTAGTGTTCCTGCATTAATTAAGTCATGAATGAGATACTATTAATCCTTGTATATTAATGATAGTTCATGAAGTACTACATAAATGAATTCATGCTTTCTCATGCATGAAGTCATGCATACATTCATGACAATTCATGTACCATTATTATAAAGTGTTACCAATTCATTTTGTTAATTTTTGTCCTTATTAATGATCATGATCAGGGGCGTAGCACAAGACCCTGGGCCCTATGCATAGGCAGTCCTGATGGGCCCCCATGTTCCTCAATTCACCCCCCTCCCAAAAAAATAAATAATCTGGCCTCTGTACACATGAATCTGTAGGCCTAGATGTTTATAGGGTAATAACTATTAACTGTAATGCTAAGAGTAGCCTGATGATACACATTTCAAACCTCCTTTCTCAACATTCTCTAGCCTACTTAATGTGGTTACTACTACATTTTGTTGGTTTTCTCTGTACCTTTACTTGCCATCCTGCATACTATGGTGTCTCCCTGATCATCTGTTAATTTATCTGGCCATAGTCCTGAATCCTCTGGCAAAAACTGGTCTACACTGCTCTGCCTACTTTCCAGTTCCTCATCTCTCATTTCCACACTGTGCTCAGAGCAACACTCATGCTCCCTGCTGTCTTCACTCCCATCATCCTCAATCAGATGTTCTCTATCATCTTTCTCTATGAAGGATACATTTGGCAAAATGGCTAAACATAGTTTGCTTTAATTTTGATATAAGCTCACCTTGTCTCAAATCCAAAAAGGAGGCTGAGGGGTCTGTTGCTCCCTGCTGTGACAGTTTCTGAAACTGAGGGCCATGTGTTTCACAATGTTAACATCTACTGAATCTGACATAACTATAATGTTGACATGATATGTATCTACCAATGAGCTACCAAGTTACCTATGACACTGCTTAGCCTATTATTGTTAATTATAGACATTATAGCCTATTCATTTAAAATTAAACATGTTTTAAATTAGGCTATTACAATGGTGTGTTATATGCAAACAACATTGCTAGTGTAGTTTATTTATTTAGCTTTTACCTCAGATTACAAGTATAACCAAATTATCATTTGAAAGTGTATGTTCTGCTCTTTCAATGGGTTGTCTCAGTCTGTTTTTAGCACTAACGGTCACGGAGATATTCAAGCAGTTTAGCACCATGGATTTCGTTTTCTAGTTTGTGCTCACCTTTCTTTGAAAAGAAGTCAGTTACCAATTGTTTCCCCTCCTTTCGTTTTCTCTCCTCCTCCTGTCTTTCCTTTCTTTTTGGTAGCCTGATTTGACTTTCTTTGAGAAAGACATTTCTACAGCAGAAGTTTGCGCTCCACCAGACGCTCAACTGATCTAACGTAAACAAAATGGTGCAGATGGACTAAACCATTCGGTCTTTTTTGTATACAAAATGTAGTCAATCAACCAAGTTATTCAGCCAATACACTAACTTTACATTTCATCTGACATGCATTATGAAATTTAATTAGGAAATGAAAATATCCAGGTGTAATAAAATATATTCCAGACTTTTCAAGGGCCCTCTCTCCCCTTGGGCCCTGGTAATCAGTATCGGTTTTACCCCCAGTCCGACGCCCCTGATCATGATTAATGGAATACAAACGATTGCATATTTGAGTTTTACTGTGAAAAAGTCCAAAAAGAAAAATACAGTGGTTAATATAAAGAAATGTCATGTTTCCCCTGGATAGTGTATTAAGGAGCTGTCGGTATCAACACATAAAGCTCTTCAGTCTTTAGAGGGTTAAACTTTAGCTAAAGCTTACTCAAGAGACAATAGAAAGCCTTAAAGCCCCTTGTCCTCACCTCTTCATTAGCATTGTGGGCTACTAGTTAACAAGTAAGCACTTTGGCTTTCATTAGTTGACTAGTAAACATTTTGGACCACACAAGTTAACTTGTAAAGTCCAAATGTCTCTCATTAGTGTCACTAGTAGGCTTTTTGAATATTACTAGTTAACTAGTAAACATTGTGAGGCTCACAAGTTAACCAGTAAGGTCAAAGGTGGCTTCAACTAGTTTACTAGTAAGCATTTTGCCTTTCACTAGTTAACTAGTAAACACTTTGGACCACACCAGTTAACTAGTAATGCCAAAATGTATCTCACTAGTGTCACTAGTAGGCCTTTGAGGCATTTTTGCCTTAAATAGTTAACTATTAAGACATTTTGGCTCTCACTAATTAACTATTGCGGAGAGATTTAGCTCACTAGGAAATGGAATTCATGTTTACTAGTTAACATGTCAGCTTTTGCAGCTCACTAGTTAACTACTGGGCTTTTAGAGTTACTAGTTCGGTCCACAGGACAACTAGTGTGTCAAAGAGCTGACTAGTTTGGTCTTTGGTGCTACTAGTACGCTGCCCGGCGTCAGTCTTCTGCTGTAACTAGTTAGACAAATGTTCCACTAGCGGCTGAAAACAAGTGACAAGTAAAAGAGACTAGGAGTAGGCTGTGTGACGGACAAGAAACCTGTAGTCAAACTAGCAGGTTGAGGAGCTGGAGTGGAAATGAACCGTGTAACCCAGTTTGGAATGGAGTCCTTTAACCAGGGCTTTTCTGACACCTTAACACAAGCTAACGACAGAATAGCCTCCTTCTGACTATCACGGTCAGTCTCTTTCCACATCGTTTTAAGCTCGATAAGGTCACAAATGAAGTTACACAGTTCGTCTGACATACACTGTGCAGTTTCCATATTTCCAGGTCCGTAAGGAAGCAGCAAACAGTAGACAAGACAAAAACTGGAAACCCACCGGAAAATGAAGCCTCTCTGCTGGGTCCAAGTGGTCAGATCATTTTGTTAAAGTTCAGGGAAGTTGAGGACCCAAAGGCAGAGAGCAGGCAGGAGAAAGTTTGAGGTGGAAGATTTATTAATCCATTAAAACAAAGTACAAATTAATAAAGGGAGTCCTGAAAGCAGCAGGCAAAAAACTAATCCAGAGTGTAGAAAACGAAAACAGGGAATCCAAAAGACAAGAGCAGAAACAAACCAGAAACTTGAGAACAAAGGAAATCCAGGGAGCAAAGAACCAGACACGAACTGACACTGGGAGACATGACAGACACACAAAAACACACAGGACTACAAACTGGCGACAAGACACACAAATGATCTGACACCGGACAGGGGGAAGACAAAGACTGAATACACAGGCTAATGAGGAAACACAACCCAGGTGACACAAGGCTGGGAAACAGGTGAAACACATTAGGGCAATCACAAGGGCGGGAAAACACAGGAAGTAAAACAAGACAAGACAGAAAACAAGACCGTCAAAATAAAACAGGAAACAGGGCAACAAATACAAAACAGAAAAAACAGATTACCAAAATAAGACAAAACACATCAAACCCATAACAATAGCATGGTGAGACATAGCCAAAAGGCCCTCATCCATTGAGATACCAAAAATGGCAGAGAGGGGATTTGGAGCTATGACAACATTGCAAGTTATTTGTAGTGTGTCAACAATTTTGGACCAATAGCTTGTTAGTTTTGGGCATGGCCAAAACATATGTAGAAGATTTGCAGGGGATTGACCACATCTGTTACACACATCTTGAACATCTGGGTGTATTTTTGACAATCTATAGGTGTAGTGGTTAGTGTAATGAATCCAATGTATAATTTTGGAACCCATGTCAGGTGAAATTTTAAGAATTATGAACAAGATCAAGAATATTGTCCCACTGTTCATCATCAACGCTAAGCCCCAAATCCTTCTCCCATGAATGTCTAGTATGATAGGGGAAAACGAAGCTGACGGACACCATGGAGTCATAGATGTATGAAATAATCCTTTTCCAATCAGGGTCTAAAGTGAGGAGTGTGTCAATTAATGTTTCCGGAGGACAAGGTACTGATTCTGAATGAAATATCTAATCTGAAAAAAAAAGGTTGGATGTAGGCAGCTGAAATTTGATAGACAAGTGTTTAAAGGACATAAATATGTCCCTGTATATAAATTGTTAAGTGACCTAATGCCCCCTAAGCAAGCAGCTACCTACAACAACAATAAAGACATTGAGGAGTATTCAGACACTGTTACTTCCTACATTAGCAAATGTATTGCTGATGTAACCACCACCCGAACCATCACAACCCGGGCTAACCAGAAGCCATGGCTGACAGGAGAGGTCCACAGGCTATTGAGGGCAAGAAATGCAGCCTTCAAAGCTGGGGATACAGCTGGCATGAGAACAGCAAGGCTGCAGGTCCAGACAACAGGTCCAGACAACATCCCTTGTCGTGTGCTGAAGGAATGTGCAAAGGAGCTCAAAGATGTCTTCACAGACATCAGTCAGGCTGTTTTTCCATCATGCTTCAAAGCCACCACCATCAAGCCTGTTCAAAGAAGCCATCTCCATCCACTTGCATTGACTACCACCCCGTTGCACTGACCCCCATGATCATGAAGTGCTTCGAAAGGCTTGTCATGGCTAATATAAAATCCATTCTCCCCTCACCCTGGACCCTTACCAGTTTGCATACCAACGTAACAGATCCAACAAGGATGCAATCTGTTCTACTCTTCATCCAGCAGTCACCCACCATCATCCCTCAGCAGCTGATCTGCAAACTGGACCAGCTGGGGCTCACAGGCAGTACGGGTCAGCAGCAACACATCTAGAACCACCATTCTAAGCACGGGGGCCTCCTAAAGTTATATGCTCAGCCCCCTGCTTTTTACGCTGCTGACCCATGACCGTGCTCCATTCTTCAGCAGCAACCACATTGTGAAGCTTGCGGACGACACAACAGTGGTGGGTCTCATGTCCAACAATGATGAGACCTACTACAGGAAGGAGGTCAGCCATCTGGTCACGTGGTGCAGCAGCAATAACCTCTTCCTGAACATTGATAAGACCAAGGAAGTGGTTATTCATTTCCAGAGAGGTCACACCCCGAAACCCCCACTGACCATCAATGGTGCTCCAAATTCCTGGGTGTGCACATTAGTGAAGACCTCTCCTGGACAACAAACACTGCATCACTGGCCAATGATCCCAGCGGCGCCTCTACTTCCTCTGCAAACTGAAGAGAGCAAGAGCCCCCCCACCCAACATGTGCTACTTCTACAGGGGCACCATTGAGAGCACCCTGCCCAGGTGCATCACTGTGTGGTACGGGAGCTGCACTGCCTCCAACCATAAGACCCTACAGGGCATAGTGAAGGCTGCTGGGCGAATCAATGGTGTCCCACTCCCCTCACTCCTGGATATCTACCAAACCCGACTCACCTGCAAAGCAACAAGCATTGTGGGTGCCCTCACACAGCCTTTTCAGCCGCCTGCCATCTGGAAGAAGGTACCGGAGCCTCCAAGCCTGTTCTACCAGACTGGCAAACAGCTTAATTCCCCAGGTTATCAAGAAGCTCAACACCTTCCCCTCTCTCACGCCCCTCCCCTCTGCCCCAAATAACTCTGGACTCTGAACCCCCCCTATCAGGATCAGCACAGGCCACTTTATAAAAGAAACTCAGAACTCAAGACTCAGGAACTCTTCCTATTATATTCCACATTTTCTATATCTTTAGTTTTCTATACTGTTGATTTTCTTACATTTGAACTATTTAGAATTAATTACTGTATTGTACAAATTACTTATCGCTTTTAATTGTATACATTACCTATCTTTTCATTTTATATAAACTTATCTTTTTATCTTTATTTGTCTATATTACTTATCTTTTATACTATACTTGTACATGTCCTTATTGCACCATGGCTCGGAGAGAAACCTTTTCAATTGCTCTGTATGTCTGGCACATATTGCAGAATTGACAAAAGTTGACTTGACTTTACTTTGGATGAATAATTTCATTATAATAAATCGAATTAATAAATTAACTATTTGAAGAAGAAAAAAATGTCCCTTCTTTGTTGCATGGGGCCAGTAAAACCTTGATCTACCCCAGGCCAGTATGTTGGACACTGCATAAAGAGCAGACTAATTCCTGCATTGGCACTGAATGTAAATCATGTGGTGTGGAATTGTCCAATATGTACATATTGTACTACAAATGGTGCAAGAAAGTTGCTGTGTCGAACCACTACCCTTCACTGTTCCTCTCTGCTTCGTACCCACTCTCTTCCTCTCCACTGCCCATTATAATGTATGCTTTGGTGTAGACATGTCACAGGTTATTTAATGTTTTTCTTCCTCATAAACATCTTCCTTAATCTTCCAAGACACATATTAATGCCATAAGAGTAGAGAGATAATAATAATAATAATAATAATAATAATAATAATAATAGTGAGGGGAAGGTAGAGGACCCAAATGCAGGTAGAGCAGGCAAGCAGGCAGAAGGTTCAAACTGAGGATTTATTAACAAAAGGCAGGGAACAAACAAACGGTATCCAAAGGGCAAACAGCAAACACAAGGAGTCCAAAAATGAGGAAGGCAGCCAAAAGGCAAAGTCCCAAATCCCAAAAATCTCGAGAGACAAGGACAACAACAAAAAAAACCACAAGGAAGATTCCAAACACACACCAACAGGATACAGACAGACTGACAGGGCAAAGACAAAACGATCTAACAAGACAGAAAGGGAACACAGAGGCTAAATACATGAGGTAATGAGTAAATCAGGAACAGGTGAGACAACAGGTGAAACACATCAGGGCAGGGCAGGACAATCAACAAAGGCGGGAAAACACAGGAAGTAAATTGGACAAGACAAAACAGAAAACCAGACTATCAAAAAAAAACAGGAAACAGACAGAAAACATGAAATCAACTAAACAGAAACTTGACACAACACAAGGGAGAACAGAGAACACAGGAATTATAACCAAAACCTACACAATACAGAAGAACCAACAAAAACATACATACAACATACATAAAACTACAAGGAAGCAACAGAAATAGCACAAAACACAAGGCAAAATGCTGAAACCATAACAAATAATAATAATAATAATAATAATAATAATAATAATAATAATAATAATACATTTTATTTAAAGGTGCTTTTCTCGGCACTCAAGGACATCATACAGGGATACATAAAACATTAAAAGCAGCAAAAAAATAAAGAATACAACAACAATAACAACAACAGAAAGAGACAGAGCAATTGACATCCAGTGGAATGTTTTAAACAGATCTGTTTTGAGTTGCAATTTGAAATGGGGGAATGAATCAATGTTTCTAAGTTGGGGTGGTAATGAATTCCAGAGATGGGGAGCAGAGCGGCTGAATGCTCTGCCCCCATGGTGGTGAGACGGGCGGAGGGGACAGACAGGTGTATGGAGGAAGAGGATCTTAGGGTGCAGGAGGGAGTGGGACACTGGAGGAGATCAGACAAATATTTTTAGGTTGTGGATGGCCTTGAATGTAAACAGGAGGACTTTGAATTAGATACGGAACTGGACCGGGAGCCAGCGGAGCTGTTGGAGAGGAGTGATATGGTGGATGGAGGGGGTTTGAGTTATGATGCGGGCAGCAGAATTCTGGACTAGTTGGAGTTTATGGAGGGATTTGTGAGGGAGACCGAAGAGGAGAGAGTTACAGTAATCCAGACGGGAAGTGACAAGACTGTGGACAAGGATGGCGGCAGTGTGGGGGGTAAGGCAGAGGCAGAGGTGATTGATGTTTCGTAGGTGGAAGTAGGCAGACCGGGTAATGTTATTGATGTGGGGTTGAAAGGATAGGGCGCTGTCAAGGATGACACCCAGACTCTTAACCTTGGGGGAGGGTGAAATGGAGGAGTTATCAATAGTGAGAGAAAAACTGTCGGTTGTGGATTTGGTGCCAATGAGGAGAACCTCTATTTTATTACTGTTTAATTTGAGGAAGTTCTGGGTAAACCAGATTTTTATTTCACAGATGCAATCAGTAAGGGAGGTTGGCGGGAGAGTGGATGAGGGTTTTGTGGAGACGTAGAGCTGGGTGTCATCAGCATAACAGTGGAAGTGAATGTTAAATTTGCGGAAGATATTGCCGAGGGGAAGGAGGTAAATGATGAAGAGTAGGGGCCCAGAACAAAGCCCTAGGGCTCACCTGAAGTGATAGAGGAGGGAATGGATTCAAGAGACTTGAGTTGAATGAAGTGAGTGCAGCCAGAGAGGTAAGATGTGTAACAGGGTGTGGGTGATGCCGATGGAAGATAGCCTGTGGAGGAGGGTGGTGTGACAGATAGTATCAAAGGCTGCACTCAGGTCGAGGAGGATGAGGATGGTGAGGAGTCCAGAATCAGCTGCCATAAGGAGGTCGTTGGTGATTTTGATAAGTGCTGTTTCAGTGCAATGGAGTGGGCAGAAACCGGACTGGAACTGTTCATACAGGTTATTGTGGGATAGGTGAGAATGGAGTTGAGAGTTAACTGTTTTTTCAAGGATTTTGGAGATGAAGGGTAGATTGGATATAGGACGGAAGTTGTTGAAGTTAGAGGGGTCAGCACCAGGTTTTTTCAAAATTGGGGTAAGGGCAGCAGTTTTGAAGGATGTAGGGACAGTTCCAGTGAAGGGAAGGCAGGCTTTAACAAGTTGTGTGGGGAGGGGGTCAAGTTGACAAGTGGATGGCTTGGATTTCCGGGGGAGTTCTGTGATTTCTGAAATAGCGGGGAGCTGGAAGGAGGAGAATGAGTGTGTGGATGGGTGAAACTCGGCTGAGATGCTGAGGTGAGGGATTGATCCAAGGTGCTGGTGGATGTTTTTGATTTCTTCAGTGAAAAAGGACATAATGGAGTTGCAGAAGGAGGTTGTATACAAGTGAGGGGGGAGAAAGTCCTGGGGTTGGGTGATATTGTTAAGTAGGGAAAACAGTGACTTGGAGTTTCCTTTATTGGCAGTGATTTTACTGGAGTAGTAGTGGGTTTTGGTGCTAACAATTGAGTCCTTATAATGTAAGATGTGGTTATTGTACATTTCTTTGTGAATAGTGAGAACAGTTTTCTATGAAGACGTTCAAGTTGCCGATCTTTGGCTTTCACGAGACAAAGATCGGGGGTGAACCAAGGGGCGGAGTCGGAAAAAGAAACAGATCTGGTTTTTAATGGAGCAAGGGAATTAAGAATATTATGGAGTCCAGTGTTGTAATGAGAGACCAGATCATTGGGGGTGGATATATTGTGAGTGTCAGGGAGGTAGGAGGAGTGGATACTTGAAGTGAGAGGGGCGGGGTTGATATTCTTTGTATTCCGGAAAGAATTAAGGCATGGTATTTCACTGTAAATGAGAGGAGAAAATGGTCAGTTATGGGGAGTTCATGAGCTGTAAGGTCAGAAGGGGTGACACCAAAACAGCAGATTAAGTCCAGAGTATGTCCTTTGGAGTGTGTTTGGAAAAGTGGTATGTTGCTGACATCCAAAAATCTCTAAGCAGGAGGTGAAGTCTTTGGTGAGAGGCAGATTGATATTGTTCATGTGGATGTTGAAATCGCCCAGCAGTATTATGTTTGGTGAGAGAGAGGATAAGTGGGTGAGAAAAGCAGCAAAGTCATTAAAAAAATCACTATTCAGGGGGCGGTAGACAGTAGCAATGATGGTTGGAGTGGGACCAGACAATTTGCGGACAACAGATTAAAACGAGCTGGAGACAGGCACAGACACCGGCGAGACCTTCCTCTTCTCGTTGTAAATTATCACGAGACCTCCTCCCCGGCCGGAGCCACGGGCTTGACAGATGTAAACAAACCCACTAGGAGTGGATTCATTCAGCTGAAAAAAGTCATTGGGCTGTTGCCATGTCTCGGTTAAACAAAGAAAGTCTAGCTTACAATTGGAGATGAGGTCCTGGATGAGATGTCCCTTGCCTGTCAGTGAGCGGATGTTGAGCAGAGCGAAGTTGAGTGAGATGTTGTCACAGCTGGTGGTGGTGGTGCTAGTCGACCGAGCTAGGCAGGCTAACACGCTGTGGTCGACAGCCCGGTTGGGGGAGCATGGAGGGCGATGAGAGCTGGACCAGCTGGACTTTATTGCTGTTGAGCTGTTGTGGTGGAAGGCGGGACCCACGGTGGATATATCTCCGGCGGGGCTGTCCGGGTGAAGGTAGAGAGCCTCTGGCGCAGGTCCAGGCAGGTGACAGCACAGCCGGAGCAGGTCAGTTTCCGAGTACTGAAGTAAACCCATCACTAGCAGGTGAACAGGCAGTAGAAAGAGCCAGGCAAAGACAAACAAGATGTATTTCCTACCGGCCCAAATTGTGGATGAGGACTTAGGCAGCATTGACGGCCAGTGAAAATGCCAGGTGAGGCTCAAAACAGAACAGAACACGTGAGTTAACAATGAAGACTCACACAAACGGTAGTGCCGGCAGATCGTAGAAGTATTCCAAACGAAGGCAATTACACTGTCCGATTAGGTAATAAAACCATAAAATTAGTCTTTCACCTTCACACACCTCTACTTCCTGAATATTTTAACACATTGTTCTGTCAATCCTCTTCTATTGTACAAGATCTATTTTTTCATGTCACTCCAGCTCATTTCAGTATTTAACGGGAGACATCAAGCTGAACAACCTTGCCTCTCACCTGGTTCTTTTCTTAGTCCTCTCAAGACTTTTCTTTACCATGACAGGAATAATCTGTGGCATCCTTTGTGTTTCCCTCCAGCAGGCAGAGGAGGTTGCACAGACGGAGGGCTCCCAACAGCTCCACCTGCAGTCCAGCGATTCGTTGGAAAAGCAGCAGCCAAAGAGGTTACATGTCTCCAACATCCCTTTCCGTTTCCGAGACCCTGACCTCCGGCAAATGTTTGGGGTGAGATGACAACTGCACCACACTCAAATGCACACACACAAATGCAATGTACTGAGATACCATACACTATAGGGAAATCATATACAGTATATCCAGTTGGAATGTCATTCACGTTACAGCACTGTACAATACTGCTGCTCCTGGCTATACTTTTCAAGAACAGAGTAGTAAATGCAGTAGGGTTATAAAAGCCTTAAGTCAAATTAAGTCATAAATGGGAGGCCAAGGACAATTGTGAGCAGATGGCATGACTTAACCTATAGTTTAGATGAAATTGTAAAGTCAATAACAAATGCATTAGAACCGTTGAGGAAGATGGCGCCGTTGTATGTGTTTTGCCGCATACCTCTGCTGAAATTGTTGATTTTCCTGTTCCTCGAAATGTGTACTGCTGCTGGTGTATGACTGCCTGACCCATTTAAGTATCTGTAATTCTGTGAAGAAAGTGCCGATCTATGGCTCTGGCGGACAGTCAAATACGCCGCCGCCTTTCCTGGCATCCATACCGGCTTATCTATGGCAACAGCCCTGCCTGGTGCTGCGCAACAATCGCCGCAGGAGACGCGACAAGAGAGGCGGAGTTCGTGTTAGGCTTAGAGCTTACATGGCATCATCCTCCACATGTGATCCTCCACATGCGATCTGGGCCATCCATTTGTCGGGTTTTGTGTGGAGTACATCGGCTGCAATCAGAATCAGAATCAGCTTTATTGGCCAGGTTTGTGCAAACAAACAAGGAATTTGACTCAGGTTAATCTTTGCTCTCAGAGTACAACACTCACTTAACATATAATAATAAAAACAGAAAGGACAGTGAGAATATAAAAAATAAATAAATAAATAAAATACTGTTAAGTATATAGAAAAACAATACAATAACATTTAGAAATTTACAAAAAATATACAATAACAATTGAAGAGAGAGAAGGAATAGTGCTGAGATTTAAGATTTAAATATAATTAAAGCTGCGAGCAGCGAAGGACGGGCCCTCGCGCCTCTGCTCGTGTCGGGGTTACCGGCGGACGCCGCTCCTTGCGACCGTGCATTTGCGCGGTGCTCAGACGCCGCAAACCGTCACCGATGAAAAGGGAACTCCCCGCCGAGTTCAACGATAGCTCACACAAGACTCTACGTCATACGGTTCATTAGCTGTGAAAGGGGGCGTGGCTAAAGCGTAGGGGGCGGGTCCAACCATCACCAATTAAAAATGAAGCCTCTGCTGAGATGAACGATACCTCACACAAGACTCTACCTTAAATGGGTCAGCATGTATGAAAGGGGGCGTGGCTTAAACATAGGGGACGGGCCAAACCATCACCGATGAAGAAGGAAGTCTCTGCTGAGTTCAATGATACCTCACACAAGGGTGTACCTTAAACGGTTCAAATGTTATGAAAGGGGGCGTGGCTTATGCATAAGGGGGCGGGTCAAACCATCACCAATAAAAAAGGAACTCTCTGCTGAGTTCAATGATACCTCACACAATACTGTACCTTAAACGGTTCAAATGTTATAAAGGGGGCGTGGCCTGAGTAAGTGGGCGTGGTCATATTATAGGGGACGTCTCAGTATCACACGTAGACCACACATTCTAAGTTTCATGTAAATCGGATGATGTTTGTCATATAAGGCACATTTCTTGTTGCCAGGGGGGGGGGCGCTATGATCAAAAGTCAATTTTGGCCTGTAGGGGTCCTCAGGCCTAGACCCTTGTCAATCGTAAGAAATGTCGGGCAGATACGACAATGTACACTAAAGTTACAGCAATTTCTTTGTTCATCGCTAAACACTCAAAATGGCCGCCACGCCACGCCCACACCGTCTGACGAAAAGTTTTTCTTTTAATAACTTTTCATCGTTAAGGTGTTGGGATGGTACAGACCAAGTTTGAAGTCCATCGGATGAAATATCTAGGAGGAGTTCGTTAAAGTATAGCACCTTGACTTTTAGGCCTACTTCCTGTTGCCACCAGGGGGCGCTATGACTTTAAGTAAATATCGGCCTTTATTTGTCCTCAGGGTTGGACTCTTATGAATCCTGAAAAGTTTCGAGGTAATCGGACAACGTACACTCGAGTTACACCCACTTCCTGTTTCGGCGGCGAAACGCACCAAAAGGCCGCCCCGCCACGGCCATGCCGTGGGACGAAAAGTTTTTCTTTTAACAACTTTTCATCTTTAACATCTGAAGATGGCACAGACTGAGTTTGAAGTTGATCGGATGAAATCTCTAGGAGGAGTTCGTTAAAGTACGACATGTGGAAATGGCCAAAATCGCACTAATTTCTAACTTTGAAATCAAAATGGCAGACTTCCTGTTGGGTTTAGGGTATGGCTCTAATGAAGTTTTTTGTACATCTTGACATGTTACATATGTGTACCAAGTTTCGTGAGTCTATGTTAAACGCACTGCAGGGGCTCAATTTTCATAACTTTCTAGGGGGCGCTAGCGAGCCATTTTTGTGCGCCTATTCCCGAAACCCTTAAAATACATACATTTTCACCAGACTTGATGCGACCGCCAAATTTGGTGAATTTTTGAATATGTTAAGGCCCTCAAAAAGCCAATTCATTTGACGGGAAAAAGAATTAAAGCTGCGAGCAGCGATGGACGGGCCCTCGCGCCTCTGCGCGCGTTGGGGTTACCGGCGGACGCCGCTCCTTGCGACCGTGCATTCGCGCGGCACTCAGACGCAGCAAATCGTCACCAATGAAAAGGGAACTCCCCGCCGAGTTCAACGATACCTCACACAAGACTCTACATCATACGTTTCATTAGCTGTGAAAAGGGGCGTGGCTAATGCATAGGGGGCGGATCAAACCATCACCAATGAAGAAGGAAGTCTCTGCTGAGTTCAATGATACCTCACACAAGTGTCTACATCAAACGGGTCATTAGTTATAAAAGGGGGCGTGGCTAAAGCATAGGGGGCGTGCCAAACCAACACCAATTAAAAAGGAACTCTCTGCTGAGTTCATTGATACCTCACACAAAGGTCAACCTTAAATGGTTCAAATGTTATGAAAGGGGGCATGGCTTAAGCATAGGGGGCGGGCCAAACCAGGACCAATGAAGAAGGAACTCTGCTGAGTTCAATGACACCTCACACAAGACTCTACCTTAAACGGTTCAAATTTTATGAAAGGGGGCGTGGCCTGAGTAAGTGGGCGTGGTCATATTATAGGGGGCGGCTCAGTATCACATGTAGACCACACATTCTAAGTTTCATGTAAATCGGATGATGTTTGTCATATAAGGCGCATTTCCTGTTGCCAGGGGGGGGGCGCTTTGACCAAAAGTCAATTTTGGCCTGTAGGTGTCCTCAGGCATGGACCCTTGGCCATCGTGAGAAATTTCGGGCAGATACGACAACGTACACTCAAGTTACAACAACTTCTTTGTTCATCGCTAAACACTCAAAATGGCCGCCACACCACGCCCACACCGTCTGACGAAAAGTTTTTCTTTTAATAACTTTTCAACGTTAAGGTGTTGGGATGCTACAGACCAAGTTTGAAGTCCATCGGATGAAATCTCTAGGAGGAGTTCGTTAAAGTATAGCACCTTGACTTTTAGGCCTACTTCCTGTTGCCACTAGGGGGCGCTATGACTTTAACCCTGTAACACCCCTTGTTGTAAAATTACAACGTTACCTTTAGCCATCCTTAAAAACACTCTGTTATTTTTTATCTTATTTTTTACCACATTTACATAGTCATTGGGTCCTATTGTTCAGTCTCACAATGCTATTGGATCATACATTTGTTTATAAATCCCGCCTTAGGGCCATGAACTCACACAACCTCTCAAGGTTTCCTTCGAACAACATCTCTTTTTTTCATTGGACTGGATTCATCAGATTCAAGTAAGTAAAATGTCTTTTATATTTTTTTTGATTGTTATTATAATGTCTAGAGCATGTACATATGTAGTTATTTTGGAATATATGCATCAAATTCCATTTAGAGCTTGTTAAATGTTTGTTGCAATTATACAACACTGGGTGAGTGTGGCTTGTTGCAGTGGGCTCAAACAGGTTGTATTCCCTCCACTTCACCACTGCCTGAAACAGAGTATTTTCTTTATACATTGACAGTATACATTCTACCCTTGTATTGTGTTCTGGTCAAATTTGACTGATTTAAAAGTTTTATCTCTAAAAAATTTAGTTAATTTGATCAGACTGTTCTAACATTTCAGAGGATATCAACAGACAATTGAGTTCTGGGAAAGGTGAAAATGTTCCTGAATGTGGGGTGTGGATGTAAATGGGGGTATGCATGTTTTCCTTTTAGTATGATAATTAGAGAGCATAAGAAGCAGTATTGTTATGTCAAGGCAGTATTGTGTGACTAAATGGCTGGTGATTGGGATGCATGTTTCATTTAGCATGATAAAGAGAGAGCGTAGGCTAAGCCATTTACAGCAACTCACAATAAGCAGACAGTATTGTCTGCCTGGAAAACATTTGTACCCTGAGCACTTGGTCCACCATCCTATCTATTACTTCAGGTTGTGTACTACAATATAAAAAGCATATTTATACATGTTAATTAATTGATATTTTATTTTCAGAATGCCACCAGCAAGGAGAGAGCCGCGATACAGTGTGCAGGATGTGATTGATATCATCCAAAATGGGGAGAGTGAAGTTGAGATGGAACTCAATGACACTGATGAGAGTGATGAAGAGTCAGATGAAGATGTCTGTCAACAAGTGGACAAAGAAAACCAACCACCCTTGGACTGTCCGGCTGATAATCACGTGGACATCGAGCCAAAAACAAACAAACACACCATGCCCCGTGACAGGTATCGCTGGCTGAAAAAAGATTTCATAAGTCCCAACACTGATTTTTCTGGTCTGGATATCACAGGAGATGACATTTCCCTCCACACACCATTGGAATACTTCCAGAAGTTTGTGTCCAAAGACATGACTGAGGCTCTGACACAAAACACAAATGAGTACAGCTTTCAGACACATGGAACATCTGTAAACACCACTGCAAAGGAAATTGAAAAAATGTTTGGCATGTACCTGAAGATGGGCCTAGTACAAATGGCTGGAACCCGTATGTATTGGGAGACAGAGACACGGTACTCCCCTGTTGCTGATGTGATGCCGCGCAACAGATTTCAATCCCTGTTGACGTCATTACATTTTGTCAACAACATGACAGTATCTGGGACGGAAAAGAAGGACAAACTATGGAAACTCAGACCATGGCTTGATTCATTCAGAGAGAAATGCCTGCAGGTGGTGCCAGAAGAGCACAACTCTGTGGATGAGATGATGATTCCTTTCAAGGGGAAATTCAGCAGCATCAAGCAATATATGCGAGGCAAGCAAAACCCATGGGGATTCAAAGTGTGGGTGAGAACTGGAATCTCTGGCATTATGTGTGACTTTGATGTCTACCAAGGCAGTGTCAACGGAATACGAGCCAAATCTGAACTTGGATTGTCAGGTGATGTTGTGATGAAACTTGCTTCCACACTTCCAGAAGGTCAGAACTACAAAATGTATGCAGACAACTACTTCACCTGTGTTCCATTATTAGTGAAGCTCCTTGATCGGGGAATTCATTATGTGGGAACAGCCAGGCAGGTGCGCCTACCCAACTGTAACCTTGAAGACGAGAAGAGCTTGAAGAAAAAGGGGAGAGGAAGCTATGACGTCAGAGTGGAGGGGAATCACAACATCTGTGCTGTCAAATGGTATGACAACAGGGCCGTCACACTTCTGTCATCCTTTGCTGGACCTGAACCTGTGCAGAAGATTCAACGCTGGGACAAAGCCAACAGAACCTACATTGAAGTTGAGAGGCCTTACATTGTTGGTGCCTACAACAAGTACATGGGAGGTGTGGATTTGTTGGACTCATTTACAGCCAAATACAAGTTCCCCATCAAATCCCGTCGCTGGTACATGTACATCTTCTGGCACACCATCATTCTCGCTGTGGTCAATGCCTGGCTCCTCTACAAGCGGGACTGCAAAGCTCTCAAGATGTCTAGCAAAGAGACAATGAACAGGAGACAGTTTCAGGCACAGCTAGCATCCTCTCTCATCCTGGTAAACACAACCCTTCAAACTCCAAAGAGAGGACGGCCATCTCCAGGCAAAGGGAGCCCAGCAACACAGGCAGTGACATCAGGAAGCCCTCTGAATGCTCAGAAGAGACCGTCCAAGAGATGTGCACACCTCCCATTGGATGTACGCAGGGACCTAGTTGCACATTTCCCACGGAAGACAGGGAGAGGACGCTGCAGACACTGCGATAAAGGATACACCAACACGCAATGCAGCAAGTGTGATGTTCGCCTTTGCTTTTCAGAGGACAAGAACTGTTTTTGGGACTTTCACAACCAATGAAAGTCAGTCATGAAAAGAAAAAAAAGGAATGGAGAAGTTGCTAGAAAAAGCAAGTGTTTTATCTTGTTTAATATTTTTTTTAATAAATGACTTCATAAAAAATATGACTAATGTGTGATTATTATTAATGTTATATACCTTTATGGGGCTAAGTAATCAATCAAACCTGCAAATGAACCCTTAGTTGTTCTGAATTATTGTTCAGACAATGTGAGTACAAATACATATTTTTACATATTATCTGCTCCCAGCTAAGCCCAATGTTGCAATATTACAACATTCTCTAAAAACGTACATGAACATTTTTTTTTTTTAAAACTCTTTAATTTCTGCATCAAAGGACTCCTACAACAACATCTGAAAGGTAAAATATTTTTTTTTTAGGTTTTTCTATATTTGGGTCTTACAGGGTTAAGTAAATATTGGCCTTTATTTGTCCTCAGGGTTGGACTCTTATGAATCCTGAAAAGTTTCGAGGTAATCGGACAACGTACGCTCGAGTTACACCCACTTCCTGTTTCGGCGGCGAAACGCACAAAATGGCCGCCCCACCACGGCCACGTCCTATGACGAAAAGTTTTTCTTTTAATAACTTTTCATCTTTAATGTCTTAAGATGGCACAGACCGAGTTTGAAGTTGATCGGATGAAATCTCTAGGAGGAGTTCGTTAAAGTACGACATGTGGAAATGGCCAAAATCGCACTAATTTCGAACTTTGAAATCCAAATGGCGGACTTCCTGTTGGGTTTAGGGTATGGCTCTAATGACGTTTTTTGTACATCTTGACATGTTACATCAGGTGTACCAAGTTTCGTGTTTCTACGTTAAACGCACTGCAGGGGCTCAATTTTCGTAACTTTCTAGGGGGCGCTAGCGAGCCATTTTTGTGCGCCTATTCCCGAAACCTTTAAAATACGCAAATTTTCACCAGACTTGATGCGACCGCCAAATTTGGTGAGTTTTTGAATATGGTAAGGCCCTCAAAAAGCCAATTCATTTGACGGGAAAAAGAATAGAAAGAAAGAAAGAAAGAAAGAATAATTCCTTCAGTTTCAATAGGGCCTTCGCCGCTGTCGGCGCTCGGGCCCTAATTAAAGCTGCGAGCAGCGATGGACGGGCCGTCGCGCCTCTGCGCGCGTCGGGGTTACCGGCGGACGCCGCTCCTTGCGACCGTGCATTCGCGCGGCACTCAGACGCCGCAAACTGTCACCAATGAAAAGGGAACTCCCCGCCGAATTCATCGATAACTCACACAAGACTCTACGTCATATGGTTCATTAGCTGTGAAAGGGGGCGTGGCTAAAGCATAGGGGGCGGGTCCAACCCCTCTGCTGAGATGAATGATACCTCACACAAGACTCTACCTTAAATGGGTCAGCATGTATGAAAGGGGGCGTGGCATAAACATAGGGGGCGGGCCAAACCATCACCAATAGAGAAGGAAGTCTCTGCTGAGTTCAATGATACCTCACACAAGGGTGTACCTTAAACGGTTCAAAGGTTATGAAAGGGGGCGTGGCCTGAGTAAGTGGGCGTGGTCATATTATAGGGGGCGGCTCAGTATCACAGGTAGACCACATATTATAAGTTTCATGTAAATCGGATGATGTTTGTCATATAAGGCAGACAGGGGGGGGGGCGCTATGACCAAAAGTCAATTTTGGCCTGTAGGTGTCCTCAGGCCTGGACCCTTGTCCATCGTGACAAATTTCGGGCAGATACGACAACGTACACTCAAGTTACAACAACTTCTTTTGTCATCGCTAAACACTCAAAATGGCCGCCACGCCCACACCGTGTGACGAAAAGTTTTTCTTTCAATAACTTTTCATCGTTAAGGTGTTGGGATGGTACAGACCAAGTTTGAAGTCCATCGGATGAAATCTCTAGGAGGAGTTCGTAAAAGTATAGCACCTTGACTTTTAGGCCTACTTCCTGTTGCCACTAGGGGGCGCTATGACTTTAAGTAAATATCGGCCGTCATTTGTCCTCAGGGTTGGACTCTTATGAATCCTGAAAAGTTTCGAGGTAATCGGACAACGTACACTCGAGTTACACCCACTTCCTGTTTCGGCGGCGAAACGCACAAAATGGCCGCCCCGCCACGACCACGCCCTATGACGAAAAGTTTTTCTTTTAACAACTTTTCATCTTTGACATCTTAAGATGGCACAGACCGAGTTTGAAGTTGATCGGATGAAATCTCTAGGAGGAGTTCGTTAAAGTACGACATGTGGAAATGGCCAAAATCGCACTAATTTCGAACTTTGAAATCAAAATGGCGGACTTCCTGTTGGGTTTAGGGTAGGGCTCTAATGAAGTTTTTTGTACATCTTGACATGTTAATTAAAGCTGCGAGCAGCGATGGACGGGCCCTCGCGCCTCTGCGCGCGTCGGGGTTACCGGCGGACGCCGCTCCTTGCGACCGTGCATTCGTGCGGCACTCAGACGCCGCAAACCGTCCCCAATGAAAAGGGAACTCCCCGCCGAGTTCATCGATAGCTCACACAAGACTCTACGTCATACGGTTCATTAGCTGTGAAAGGGGGCGTGGCTAAAGAATAGGGGGCGGGTCCAACCCCTCTGCTGAGATGAATGATACCTCACACAAGACTCTACCTTGAATGGGTCAGCATGTATGAAAGGGGGCGTGGCATAAACATAGCGGGCGGGCCAAACCATCACCAATAGAGAAGGAAGTCTCTGCTGAGTTCAATGATACCTCACACAAGGGTGTACCTTAAACGGTTCAAAGGTTATGAAAGGGGGCGTGGCTTACGTATAGGAGGCGGGCCAAACCATCAAAAATCAAGAAGGAACTCTCTGCTGAGTTCAATGACACCTCACACAAGACTCTACCTTAAACGGTTCAAATGTTATGAAAGGGGGCGTGGCCTGAGTAAGTGGGCGTGGTCATATTATAGGGGGCGGCTCAGTATCACAGGTAGACCACATATTATAAGTTTCATGTAAATCGGATGATGTTTGTCATATAAGGCAGATTTCCTGTGGCCACGGGGGGGCGCTATGACCAAAAGTCAATTTTGGCCTGTAGGTGTCCTCAGGCCTGGACCCTTGTCCATCGTGACAAATTTCGGGCAGATACGACAACGTACACTCAAGTTACAACAACTTCTTTGGTCATCGCTAAACACTCAAAATGGCCGCCACGCCCACACCGTGTGACGAAAAGTTTTTCTTTCAATAACTTTTCATCGTTAAGGTGTTGGGATGGTACAGACCAAGTTTGAAGTCCATCGGATGAAATCTCTAGGAGGAGTTCGTAAAAGTATAGCACCTTGACTTTTAGGCCTACTTCCTGTTGCCACTAGGGGGCGCTATGACTTTAAGTAAATATCTGCCGTCATTTGTCCTCAGGGTTGGACTCTTATGAATCCTGAAAAGTTTCGAGGTAATCGGACAACGTACACTCGAGTTACACCCACTTCCTGTTTCGGCGGCGAAACGCACAAAATGGCCGCCCCGCCACGACCACGCCCTATGACGAAAAGTTTTTCTTTTAACAAATTTTCATCTTTAACATCTTAAGATGGCACAGACCGAGTTTGAAGTTGATCGGATGAAATCTCTAGGAGGAGTTCGTTGAAAGTACGACATGTGGAAATGGCCAAAATCGCACTAATTTCGAACTTTGAAATCAAAATGGCGGACTTCCTGTTGGGTTTAGGGTAGGGCTCTTATAAAGTTTTTTGTACATCTTGACATGTTACATAGGTGTACCAAGTTTCGTGAGTCTACGTTAAACGCACTGGAGGGGCTCAATTTTCTTAATTTTGTAGGGGGCGCTAGCGAGCCATTTTTGTGCGCCTATTCCCGAAACCCTTAAAATACGTAACTTTTCACCAGACTTGATGCGACCGCCAAATTTGGTGAGTTTTTGAATATATTAAGCCCCTCAAAAAGCCAATTCATTTGACGGGAAAATAATAGAAGAAAGAAAGAAGAAAGAAAGAATAATTCCTTCAGTTTCAATAGGGCCTTCGCCGCTGTCGCCGCTCGGGCCCTAATAAAGCTGCGAGCAGCGATGGACGGGCCCTCGCGCCTCTGCGCGCGTTGGGGTTACCGGCGGACGCCGCTCCTTGCGATCGTACATTTGCGCGGCACTCAGACGCCGCAAACCGTCACCAATGAAAAGGGAACTCCCTGCCGAGTTCAAAGATACCTCACACAATTCAATTCAATTTCAATTCAATTCAATTCAATACATTTCAATTTTATTTATAGTATCAAATCATAACATAGGTTATCTCGAGACACTTTACAGATAGAGTAGGTCTAGACCACACGCTATAATTTACAAAGCCCCAACAATTCCAACAATTCCAGTAATTCCCTCAAGAGCAAGCAGTGCGACAGTGGCAAGGAAAAACTCCCTCTTGGGAAGAAACCTCGGACAGACCCAGGCTCTTGGTAGGCGGTGTCTGACGGGCCGGTTGGGGGTGTGATGAACAGTGGCTATAATAGTCACATTAATAATGGAACAGTGACTGGATGTAGCGGGAAGCTGCAGGGTTCAGCAGGACGCAGCAGGGCACCGTTGAGCTCAGCAAGGAGTGCAGCAGGACCACGGCGACAGATGGAACCAGGAACTTGGTGCCAACGTTCTCCAAGGAAATACGCTGGGGGAAAAAACATAAGGACTCCGGGGAAACTCCCCAGAAGCTAGGATTAGTAACTAGCATTTCCGGGACGGGATACATGCAAATAGTAATAGTAATAGTAATAGAGAGGGAGAGGAGGGAGCAGCTCAGTGTGTCAAAGGAAGGAAGTCCCCCGGCAGTCTAGAACTATAACAGCGTAACTATAACAGCATAACTAAGAGAGACAGGTCATAAGGAGAGGTAGCTTTTTCGGGCTTAGAACTCTCCCCCTGCCGGATCGGGCTTGGCTGGCCTGCCTCCCTCTACTTTGTTATGTATTATTAATCTAACAATTATGAAGAGAAGCAGTTGGGCCAGTTAGGTGAACACTGCAACTCCTCACTCCCTAACTATAAGCTTTATCAAATAGAAGAGTTTTAAGTTCATTCTTGAAAGCGATTACAGTTTCTGTCCCCCCCGAACCCAGATCGGGAGCTGGTTCCATAGGAGAGGAGCCTGATAACTGAAGGCTCTGGCTCCCATTCTACTTTTAGAGACTCTAGGTACCACCAGTAACTCTGCATTCTGGGAGCGCAGTGCTCTAGTGGGACAATAGGGTATTAGGAGCTCTTCTAGATATGATGGTGCTAGACCATTTAGAGCTTTGTAGGTCAAGAGAAGGATTTTAAACTCAATCCTGTATTTTACAGGAAGCCAGTGCAGAGAAGCTAATACAGGAGAGATATGATCTCTTTTCTTAGTTCTTGTGAGAACACGCGCTGCAGCATTCTGGATCAGCTGGAGAGTCTTAAGGGACTTATTTGAGCAACCTGACAGTAGGGAATTACAATAGTCCAGCCTAGACGTAACAAATGCATGAA